>JACVTC010000025.1:545000-572500 GCA_016946835.1 Neocallimastix lanati (nom. inval.)
TTTATATTTAAAAAGTAGAGAAAAGAGCTAATAAAAAAAAAAAAGTTAAAAGTATTATTATTAAATTAACTATATAATAATTAGTATAATGTGATACACATAGTATGATATGAACCAAATAAAACTAAAAAGTTAAAAAATCAATTAATAAATATTTCATTATTATTATTATTATTACTACTATTTATTATTATTATTTATTATTATTTATTATTTAATGATTATTTATTATTTATTATTTATTATTTATTATTTATTATTTATTATTTATTATTTATTATTTATTATTTATTATTTATTATTTATTATTTATTAATAAATACTCTTTATTATTATTTAATTATTTAATTTATTATTTATTAACTATTTAGTATTTTATGTGTATGAATTTATGACCCTTACTGTATATCCCTTTAAACATAAGAATGAATAAAAATAGTGATTCAGACTGTTTATAAAGGAATTAAACAGAAATCAAAATAAAAAAAAAAAAAAAGGTTAAAGAGTTCATTCATTCCTCCTCAAATAATAAAAATGTTATTTATTCTCTTGGATTTCTTTTTTCACTTTTAATATAATAATAATTTATATAATTAAATTATTATATATATTTATTTTTATTTGTTTTTATTTATTTTTATTTATTTATTTATACGTTGACTTAATTTAATTAATAATTAAATAGATGATACTTATATATTAATATCATTCTTATTTAAATGAGATTATTATTAATATTTTTTTCCTTATTAATTAATATTATATATTTTTTATTTATTATTTATTATTAAATAATTATTATTTATTACTTATTTATAAAATTATTATTATTTATTAAATAATTATTATCCATTATTTATTATATATTATGATTTAATTATTAATTTTTTAAATAATTATTATAACTCTTTAAATATTTTATTATTGATTTATTATTTATTATTATTATTATATATCTTTAATTTATTAATTTTGTGATAATGAATATCTTTTTTTTTTTTTTTTTTTTTTTTAATAAAAATCTACATTGAATATTCTTTATTTTTATTTTTTTTTTTAATATATTTCAAAGTTTATAAAATTTCATCTCTTTAATATTCCTTTTTAATAACAAATTCTTCCCTTTGACAGTGTTTAAAAGTTTAGCCGAAAATGACCCTTAAAAGCAATAAAGCAAAAAAAAAAAGTTGAATGTTTTAATTATTTTAATTATTTTAATTATATGGGGATTGATATTTCTAATTTTTTCCTTATTTAATTATGAAATAATAATTTATTATTATTGAATTATTACTATTTAATTAATTGTTTATTATAATTATTATTATTTAATTATTATTATTTAATTATTATTATTTAATTATAAATTATTTATTATTATTTAATTATTATTATTTAATTGATTTATTAATTAATTATTATTATTAATTATTTAATTATTATATTATATATATTTTGATAATAATTTAAATTAATAATAAATTAAATTATTTATTAAGTATCTTTTTTTTTTTTCTTTTTTTATTGTTGTTTTTTCGAGATTTTTTTTGCCATTATTTATTATATAAATTTAATTTATTTATATATAATATAATATATTGGAATATATATTAATAAATTAAATAAAATTAAACATTTTAGAATTAAATCAAAGTAATTCAACAAAAGTATATAATCCAATATATTATAATTAAATGATTTCTAGTTCTATTTAATAGAATCATTAATATAAATAATAAATTGACAAGATATAGACCCAATATATTAACAATCAAAAAAAATGAAAGAGAAATCTTATTTAATATATTTTTTAAATTTCAAAATTTTTTCAACATTTTATATACATTTAAATACATTATATATAATTGTATTAATTGTATTAAAGTACCTCTATATATAATATATATTATATAAATTATATATATAGGATATATATAATATATGATATAAAACATATATAAATATATATATTTATAATTATAATTATAGCTTAATACACATTTATATTTTTATATTTAATATCTTTATATTTTTATGTTTTCTGATATATTATATTTTTTATAATTATTTATTTATTATTAATTATTTTTTTTAATTTCTATATTTGATTAAATATAAAAGTTTATTTTATATTAAAAAACTAAAAATGGAAACTTTAATTAAATGGAATAAAAAAAAATTTTTTTTATTTATTTGATAAATTTTTGATGATTTAAAAATTCAAATATTATTTAATTTATTATTATTATTTAATTATTATTTATTATTATTTAATAATTATTTATTATTATTTAATTATTATTCAATTTTTTATTATTATTTAATAATTATTTATTATTATTTAATTATTATTCAATTTTTTATTATTATTTAATTATTATTTAATTATTATTTATTATTATTTAATTATTATTCAATTTTTTATTATTATTTAATTATTATTTATTATTATTTAATTATTATTTATTATTATTTAATTATTATTCAACTTTTTATTATTATTTAATTTTTTATTATTAAATAAATATCATTTAAATATTTATTATTATTTATTATTATTTAAATGTTTAATCTAATTGCTATTGAATAGCTATAATAGCACTATTTGCTATTCGTTGTTATATCCATAATAGCTAATAGCTAATAATTTATTGTAACAATGGCTATAATTTATTAATAATAAAAAAAATTATTAATTATTTATTTACTTTTATGAAATAAGATTTAGATTTTATAATTTTTATATATATATATATATATATATTTTTTTTTTTTTTTAAATATAAAATATTTATTTTATTTTTTTATATATAAATTTTGTTTTATATAAAATTTTATATTAGCTCTGGAACAATGGAATCAAATTAAATTGAAAAGGAATAGAAATTAATTTATTGCTGTCAATCAATGCAATATAGTTTAATATATTAGAACAATATATAAAATTGTATTCTTTTTTTAAATAATAATTTTTTAATTTTTTTATTTTTTGGTTTTATTTTTTTTAGTGTTTAATGATATTAAAAAACTTTAAATAATAATTAATCATCATAACACTTATTATCTATCCATGATTAATTATGTTATGATGATTAATAATTAAATAATAAATAATAATAATTAAATAATAAATAATAATAAATGAATAATAAATAATAATAATTAATAAATGAATAATAAATAATAATAAATGAATAATTAATCTTGGATAGTAATAAATAAATAATAAATAATTATTAATCATTAATAAATAATCAAAAATTAATAATTTTTTATTTTATTTTATTTAATTAAAATTTAATATATAAATTTAATATATATATATATATGTATATATATATATATTTTTTTCTTTTTACAATATAAAAGGAAACAAATTGTTCGTCCTTTTTAATAAATTTCTTTTTTCATTTTTATTTTAGTTTTATTTAATAAATATATAAAAATATTAATTATAAAATTTTTATAATAATAAAAAAAATATATAAATATATATATCTTTAATAGTAATAAAAAAATTTTAGAATAATTTTAAATTATTTATTGTTTTACTGTAAAGAAATTCATAAAAATAACAATTAAATAAAAAAAAAAATAAAAAAGTAAACATTGTAAAAATACAAAAAAAAAAAAAAAAATAGATACAAGATAAAAAAAATTAAAAAAAAAAAAAAAAAAGAAAAGTAATTTTTACAATTAATAATAAAGGTAATATAATAAAGGAATATATACATATATTTAAATTATTTATTTCGTTTATATTAATATAATATAGAAATATTAACTTTTTATATCTTTTTTCTACAAAATAAAAATAAAATAGGCTTTTCTTTTTTTTTTTTTCAGAAAATTTAACAATTAGGGAAAAAAAAACATAACACTATTTTTAATATTAATAAAAAATAGAAAATAGAAAAGAATAATATTCTTATTTATATTTATTTTATAAAATAAAAATAATAATAATATAATAAAAAAATATAATAAAATAAGAAAAAAAATTTTAAACTAGATATAATAGTGATAAATCAACAAAAACCCTAAAAAAAACCAATAAATACTATATATATATATATATTTTATAAAGTAATAATAATAAAAAATAATAATTTATTTAATAATAATAATAATAATAATAATAAAAAGTATAATAATTAGAAATAGAAATAGTAATAGAAAAATAGAAAAAATAGAAAAATGACTATCACAGAATCTTATCCTATTCACCGTTGTGTTTTCCGTAATGACCAATTTGGTCTTAGGGAATTATTAAAAGATAAGGAAATGAAAAAACGTATTAATGAATTAGATCATCATGGTAACTCTCCTATTCATTTAGCCCTTATGTTGGATCGTCGTAACTGTATCTTAATTCTTTTGAATAATGGTTGTGATGTCATTACTAGAAATACTTACAACTGGAATCCTTTAGATGAAGCCATAATGCTTGGGGATATCGATATTATTGAAAAAATTACTTTAATGAAATATAGAGATTATGCTAAAGGTTTTGCTGTAAGTGGTGGCAAATTGGAGGAATGGAACTCTGTCCTTCCTTGCGTTCACTTAAAGTTAAAGTTCAAGTGTAAGAGTACGGTTCCAATGATCGCTAAAATTTGTCCAAAGGATACCATAAATTTTTACAAGAAGGGAAATTTCTTTAGAATTGATACCTCAATCTCCGGTTTTGATACTCGTGGTATTCCAAGAATTATTAAGGGAGATATCACTATCATTGCTAAATTTAAGATTGATGGACTCTGCCAGATCTTATTGTTAGATAATAAAAAGAAGGCCTATCAAGAATTATATCCAGAAATGCCACAATGGGTCATTAATAATCTATTGAAATCTAGTATTGATATAAAGACCTTATTTAAAATTTTCTTAGATACTTCTAATCTTATCATCAAACAAAGAAAGGGAGGTCTTCTCAAGAAAACCAAGAAAACTTTACAAATGGAACGTAATAAGGTCTACAAGGCTGATTTATTTAAGGCTAAGGATTTCAAAATTATTATTCGTAAAAGAGGTAATGAATCAACGATCGGGGATCACAAGAGTGATATTCGTACTAAAATTTTAAATGTTGAACAGTCAAGAAATAAGACCATGAAGAGAGATAGTGCCAACTTGAATATTCAAGATTCTGAACTTATTTCCTCAAAGTTGATGAATATTGAAAAATCCTTTATGCTCGAATCTAAAGGTAGTGGTGGTGATAAAGGTAAGGGTAAATCATCCAATAAATTATTTAAACGTAAAGGTAAATCCGCCAAGTTTGATAGTGATGACGAAAGTGATGATGATAGTGATGATGATTCTGTCATCTCTAATGATGAAAATAATATTACAATGAGTAGCAGTAGTATTCGTGGATCTATCTCTGGTGAACCTATCGTGAAGAAGAGTATCTTCCAAAAATATCTTGATGAAAGCATCCTTGATTATAAGGATTTCGATCTCTACCTCACCAAAAGCATTTCGGATATGATTAGCAACGGTAAGGATAAGGACGGTCAAAAGGTGACCGAAACGGATATCCTTTACTTGAGACAAATGTATCCAGGTTATATTGAATATATTATGTCCGGATTCCATGAAGATTTTGATCTCTTAAATCAACAAAATGAAAAAGCTAAGGCTCAAAAGAAGGTGAGTAAGGATGGTAAAACCGTCACCTATGAAATTACCGATGATATGGAGGATACCTTAGATTGGGATGAAGCCTTTAATAAGAAGGAAAAAGCAGCCATGACAGCTGCTAATCTTGAAAAGGCAAGAAAGGAAAAGGAATGGCAAGAAAAGGTTGCCCGTTTCAAAAACTTTGATTGGGAACACAGTAAGGTAACGGAGGATCAATACTTTGATGAAAGTCATAATCCAGGTATCTTACATATGGGTCGTATCATGAGTATTGATGAGGAAAGAAAATCGTTCACTAACTCCATTAAATTCTGGATGTCGCAAGAAAATACCTTCCCTATTAACTTTAGTCAATTCCAACCTCTCATAGATTATATCAGTTTAATGTTCTTTGATCAAGTCAATAAGACAGATGAAGAGGATCATTTCGATAGAGATGAATATCGTTACGGTATAAAATGTATTCAAGAAATGCTTCAAGCCGACCGTAGATTCCCAATAAAGATTATTATTCCCATCTTAGCTTCTGTGAAAGCTCAATTAAGATTTACGGAATGTAATACTAATCCTGAAGATATTCCAGATTCTTTATTTGAAATTCCAAAGAATTATAAATACGGAGAAATCTATTTCTTAAATATCAAATAATTCAAATAAAAAATAAAAATAAAAATAGAAATAAAAAAAAGAAAGGATAAAAAAAAAAAGATAAAAAGAAAAGGAAACGAATTGAATAAAATAAAAAGAAAAATAAAAAATAAAAGAAATAAAAAAAAAAAAAAAAAAAAAAAAACACCTTATTATAATAATAACACCAAAAAAAAATCTCCTAGGAAAAAAAAAAAAAAAGAAATTATTAATTAATCAAATTAAATAGTAATATAATAATAACAATATAAAAGAATTAATTAACAATAATAATTATTTTTTTTTTGTATATTATAAAAAGTAAATAGAAAGAGATAAATAACTAATATCTATCTTTTAAATTATTATTATTTTTTTTTAAAAAAATTAAAAAAAAAAAAGGTTAATATTAATATTTATTCTCATTTTAAAAGAAATATATAATATAATATAATATAATATAATATAATATAAATATAATAATAAATATTTATTTATAATTTATATAGAATAATAAAATAATTAAAAATAATTAAAAAAAAAAAAAAAATAAAAAAAAAAAAAAAATAACTAAAAAAAATATAAAATATTTTTAAATAATAATTAATAATAATATTTAAATAGGTATTACTAATTTATTTTTATTTATATATTTAAAATATTAATAATAATAATAATAATAAAATTATAAAAAAAAATATATATATTAAAATTTTTTTTTTATTATATAGAATTATAAAATAATTTTTTTTTATATTTTATATTTATAAAAAAAATATATATATATATAATTTTTAATAAAATATAAAAAAAAAAAAAAAAAAATAGAAATAAATAAAATTAAAATAAAAAGTAAAATAAAAATTATAATAAAAATTAAAAACTAAAAATTTAAAATTTATTATTTAAAATATTATTTCTATTATGGTTTAAAATAATTAAATAAATCTATATAAAATTTTTCAAAAAAAAAAAAAAACATCAAATTTTATAAAACTTTGTTATGAATATCCTGATCTTTCATATGTTTTTTTTTTTTTTTTTTTTGTTGATTCTAGTGTGTGTGAAAAAGTGTTTAATTCCGTTCTTGGAGGAAGAAGTATTAATAGCAGTACAAGGGAATGGAAGGATCTATTTAAGTACCAGATGAAATCAGGTGCTTATTCTGGATACTTCATTCTTGGTGGTGGTTACTGCGGCTCTTCTTCAATCGATTATACCTATTGCTATTGGCCAGCAATGGTCTTTGTTCAATAGGTTCAAATCGAATCGTACTACGACTACCAAGAGCATCAATGCTGAAGAAACAGTAGGACAGGCCAGCAGGGCAAGCGCAACCAATGAAGATTCATAATTTTGTATCTTAAAATTAGGATTAAGATTGCGAAGTCAAAATTAATTAGTATACTACAGTATAATAATGCCCTTGTGAAGTCTTACAGATATTAATTAAATGAAACTAGAATATATTATACCATTATTTTATTTTATTTTGTGTTTTATTTTTTGTTTATTTTTTTATCTTTTTTTAATTATTTTATTACATGTATTTTTTTTTTCAAATATTTAATTAATAAAGATGAAACAAGTTTGCTGCCGTTAAAAATATATATATATATATAATTTAAATAAAGTTTTCTCTTAGTCTAAAAAAAAAAAAAAAATAAAATTCTGTAGTAGTAGTGGTAATAAAAGTTTTATTACTACTTATTTAATAATAATAGTAATATTGATTAATATTATTAAAAAAAAAACGTTTTTGTTTAATCACCACCCCCAACAATATGGACTGTTTTTCCAGGTTCATGGAAGGTTGAGGGTAAAGGAATAAGCCTATATCAGGTGTACTAATTAACACAATTTTCTGTAATTTCGTAATTCTGGTGATAATCGATGGTTATTATCCTTTCTAAAGTGGCTTCAAGTACGAAGAGGATAAATTAGAATACTGGAAGACTGTAGAAAGTGAACCTGATGTTTTATATTGCTTTTAAACTAGATATGTAGTAACATTGGGGTTGTATAATTAATTAATAATATCAATGTTATCATTGTAATGAATCTATTGTATTTTTTTTTTTACTTTATCATTATTTTGTATATGTATTTTTTCTATAGTATTATTTATATTTTCATGTAGCTATTATAAAATGGAAATGTAGAAGATTGATTCACTCCAAAGCTTGTGTTTAAGACATTATTTAACGGATGAGAATCTTTTTTATTGTCTTTCTCTACTAATATTTTTTCTTTTTTAAATATACTTTTAGCTAATTTATGATTATTCAACTGAAATTTTTTTTTTTTTTTTTTTTTACATTTTAAAGAGCTTTATTAATTGAAAGAATAACAATCATTTAAAAGATATAAAGAAACGATTATTCATTTTAATAGTATATATAAGTAGTTTTGTATTAATAACTTTCTAACCCATGTGAAAAATTATAAATATTATAACAGCAATACCGGATAAAATCAATTATTTACATTTACATAATCAAATACTAACACCCCATTGATGTGAACTGTTTTTCCAGGTCCATGGAGGGTTGATGGAAAAGGAATAGCCTATATCAGGTCTTTCACTATTAACATTATTTACATTTTCATTTCAGTTTATTTATGAGTATTATTTATGAGTATTATTTATGAGTATTATTTATGAGTATTATTTATAAGTATTATTTATGAGTACGTTAGATAAAATTTAATTTATCAATCAACTACTACACAAAGATAGGAACTTTATATTATTTTTATTATTTTAATTTTTCTAATTTTTTTTTTTTTTTTTTTTTTTTTTTTTTTTTTATATATATACATATATTTTTTATTTATATTTATATTTCTTAGTTTTTAGTATTTTAGTTTTTATTAGTTTTCATTTTTTATCAATTTGTAATTTTTAGTTCATTATGGAAAATAAATTTCACTCAGGGTTCTCGCTGTTACGAAACATCTATTGACAACAACAAGGTTGATTTTTATCCATGGTATACACTCAACCCAATAAAGTGGACTGTTTTTCCAGGTCCATGGAGGGTTGATGGAAAAGGAATAACCTATATCAGGTGTACTAATTACAGCTTTCTGTGATTCTGATGATAATTAATGGTTATCCTTTCTAAAGTGGCTTCTAGTACGAAGAGAGAAATCTGGAATACTGGAAGACTGTAGAAAGTGAACTTGACGTTCTATAATGTCTTAAACTGGATATGTAGTAACATTGGAGTTGTATAATTAATAATATCATGTAGTTTCTACATATTATCATTGTAATGAATCTATTGTATTTTTTACTTTAGCATTATTTTGTATATGTTTTTTTCTATAGTATTATTTATACTCTCATGTAGCTATTGTAAAATGGAAATGTAGGAGATTGATTCACTCCAAAGCTTGTGTTTGAGACATTATTTAACAGATGGGAATCTTTTTATAGTTTTTCACAACTATTATTTCATTAACATTTAAATTTTATATTATATATGATTATTTTACAGAAATTTTTACATAAAACAGGAATTTATAATTGAAAATCATTAATTAAAAACTAGTCAACACAAAAAGAAAGAAAAACAAACAAGTTTTAGCAAACAATATACACGAAAGAGAAGACAACAGCAATAAATTTTTATTTTTTTTTTAATTTTTTAATTTTTTACTAATTTTATTTTTTTATTTTTATATTACACTTACTTTTTATTAATATAGATAAGTTTTTTATTTTATTATGTCAACTATACGAAGAGGTCTGCGACTTTATGGTCCTGACTATGATAAATATGTTTTAATTTTCATTCATGATCTTGAATCTTGGACTGAAAGTAGACTATGGGAATTTTTAAGCAAAAAGATATCAAATTGTAATGAAGTTGTTCATGGAATCGTTAAAAAACACTATATTAATATGGAAAACTACTTCATCCTAAGAGTTAACTATAATAATAATACGGATTATTTGAAGGTTATTTATTTGATTACTAAGCACTTACCTATTAAAAGAATAAAATGGAAGATTACTTCAAGGATACGCACATTTAGCAATGTTAATCATAATAGAACCAGATATTATTCTGAACCCTCAATCCCCATCTCTGAAAGCCTCCTGTATGCTAACCCTTTCTCGAATACTCAATATTTCAATCTCTGTATTAGCTGGAACATAAATGGTTGGAATTCTGAAAAACGTGACGGACTTACCAATTTTAATTCAATCTTTAATCCTTTTTGTATTTGTCTTCAAGAAGTCGGTAATAGTTCATTCCTTAACTCCTTTTCTAACTCATATCCATTCCTTAATCATTATAGAACAGTACTGAGACGTGCGGACAAAAAAATCCCTGGTATGAGTGACCTTTATATAGGTGTGCACTCCTCCTGCCAATTCACTAATGATGATTTTGAATATAGATATATACTCTCAGTAAATATATTCTCTTTTTGGGGTGTCAGATGTTCTTTAGGGAACATTTACATCCCTAGCAAAAAACACAAAGACTCTAGAGAAAAAGCGGAAACTGTTTTTGCTAATTGGCTCAAGAACCATCAGAATAACCCTTCGGCTAATGTTGGTGATTTCAATATGACTAAGCAACAACTCAAAGATCTTATTCTTAGAGTTTCCCCTCAATGGTTTGTTATGGATATGGTTGGTCATCAATTTACTTGGTCTAATGGTGGAAAGAATTCTTGTATTGATTTTATAGTAGTGAACGATAAATTAAGAAATTATCTGAATATTGCTTCTGTATGCTACTCTTTTAATGACATCTCTGACCATTTACCACTTATTCTTTCTTGTAAAAAAATATCTCCTGATGGTTTTGTTACTCCCCCTCGGGATAAACAAATTAAGTGGTCTAATCGAATTTGTAGGGATAAACGTGAAGCAATCTTCTCTCATAATAAATTCACATGTTTACTGGATGAATTTGAACATAATGATAATCTAGACTCTAATACAATGGTTAAAAAACTTCTTGACACAGCAAATAAAATAGGCGATGACATTCATGCAAGAGTTCCTACAAATTTACAGGGTTCAGCGTTCCATTGTCCTGCTTATATTAAGAAATTATCACATGAAAAACATTTATTTTATAAAAGGTTTAAAAATTTTAAACTTAGTAATGATTTGTCAAATCTTCAAGAATTTTGTGATCTCTCAAAAGAATATAGAGTTCTTTCTGATTATATCATTAGTATTAAAAGAAATATTAGGATTATTAGATTTAAAAATTTGATTCATTCCATCGGCGAATGTTTCTTAAAAAATGATGCCCAGCGTGGTTGGTCTGGACTTAAGAAAATCTCTAAACCTTCTTACTCTCCTTCCCAATCACCTGTATACATTAAAGATAAAGAAGGTAATGTTCTAGTATCCCAAGAAGATCAACTCAATCGTTTTGCAGAACACTATGAAGAACTTGCTTCTGATATAACTGGTCACAGTCTTAATGAAAATTATTGGAAAAGAATACTTAATAATTCTTCTACTCCTCAGGAATCATGGGATATTAATCAACCTATTTCCATGTCAGAAATTCATTCAACTGTTCTTTCAATGAAAAATAACAAAGCACCTGGTCCTGATGGTATATCTACAGAATTTTTTAAAGCATTTTTTAATT
The DNA here is from genome assembly GCA_016946835.1 of Neocallimastix lanati (nom. inval.). NCBI lineage: Eukaryota > Fungi > Neocallimastigomycota > Neocallimastigomycetes > Neocallimastigales > Neocallimastigaceae > Neocallimastix > Neocallimastix lanati (nom. inval.). The sequence goes on from JACVTC010000025.1 coordinate 556,907, forward strand.
TTAATTTTGAGAGTAGTACTTCTTCTCAGGATGACTCTAATCAAGAGGTTACTTATTCCGATTGTGCAAAGTGTCTGTTATTACTTTTTAATAAAATTTGGGATGGTGACTTTCCTAATGAATGGAACTCTGCTTCTATTGTTTCTATTCCTAAAGAAGGGGATCTTTCAGATTGTAATAATTATCGTGGTATTTCACTCATCAATGTAGGTTTAAAAATTCAATAAAAAATTGTCACTAAAAAAATATCGGACTATGCTTTTTCTAATGGAATAATTAGACCTGAACAGTTTGGTTTTAGAAATAAAGAAGAATGTATTAGTTTATTTGTATCCATTCGTGAAATTTGTCAAAGAAGAAAATTTAAGGATAAATTTACCTTTCTTGCCCTTCTTGACCTTAAAAAAGCTTATGATTCAGTTCCAATTTACAATATAATTACTAAACTAAATAATCTTGGTATTCGTGGTAAATGCCTTCAATTCATTACTAATCTATACCTTACCTCGAAAGCTCGTGCAAACTTTAATGGTAAACTTTCAAAAGAATTTCCAATACACCGTGGTGTTCGCCAAGGGTGTCCTCTCTCACCTATTTTATTCAATATATTTATCAATGATATTTTTGATAAATGTAAAAGTTACGGTGTGATTACTGAAAAGAAAAAGTGTTGTGGTGGATTATTTGCCTATGATATTGTATTATTAGCTCCTACAAAATCTTCACTTAAAAACCTTTTGAATATCGCTCATGATTGGGGTATTAAAAATGAAATGACCTTTGGAATCAATAAATGCGCTACACTAGTTGTTAAACCAAAGAATTTTATACCTTCAAGACATTATGAAAATCCTACATTTAGACTTGGTATGAACTATATACCAAGCACTAATCAATATACATATCTTGGTATACCTTTTAATGAATCGTTGGATTTAAAACCTATTATTGCTAAGATGAATAGTAAAATTAATTATACAATTAACTCTTTCTTTAGATTTTTAACCAATAGGAATGTTCCTTTCTACTTTAAAACTCGTATACTAGTTTCTTTTGTCCTTAGTTCAGTTCTTTATTATGCTCCCTTACTTGGTTCAAATAAAAAGAATACTGAAAAAGCTCAAACTGCTTTTAATCGAGGTTTGTATTGGAGTTTCGGGTTTAAAAATAAAACCTCCAATACTTCAATTTACAATATGTCTAAGGAACTTTCTATACCTCCTATAGCTAGTTTTTGTGCTAAGGCGATGATTCGATGCTTTAAAAAGTGGAAAGATTCTTCTTGTATTATTTCTCGTTTAGTCAAAAATATACCTACACTTTCTCACTATTCATGGACGAAAAAAGCACGGAGTTTAGCAGTACACAAGCACAGTAATAAACTTCCTGGAGAAATAAGGAAGTTTTACTGGGAAAATATTCATTATTCAAGCACTCCTGCGATCAGATCTACAAAATACAAGAAATTTAAATTTGGTTTTAAAAAATTTATTCAACGTCTATCACTTAAATATTCACAATTTTCTCTTGGATTTTTTTGGATTGGACGAATTAAATGTGGATTCAAATTTGATGTAAAAACGTATGTTAAAAGTAATCTAGTATCAGAAAATTGCCCAACATACTGCCCTTGTTGTGGTGAGAGTAACAGCATACCTAGTTTTACACACTGGATACTTTTATGTCCTAAATTTGAAGAATTTAGGCAACATTTCATTCCCTTTGTTGATGAAATTTTTATTAATTTTTCTCTAATTGTTCATGAGAAATCATTGAACATTCCTGATGATAAAGAGGAAGATTTTAATGATAATATCAATTTTTACATGCTGTGTCTCCTTCTTGGCGGAAATGCAGTATTTGAAATCTTAAAGATCGGCTCGGGGGAAAGAAGGCGATTTATTAATAATATTTTTCAATCACCTTCGAACGAGTCTTCTTTCCCGATTTCATATTTTGTGGGGCTTGCGGAATTCCTTACTAACGTTATGCCTATTGTGATTGGTGATTTTTACACCATGATCGATTTGTATAGTGTTAGACCTACCGTTGTCAAGAGCGTCGACGTCGTAACGATAAGGCAAAGAAGAAATTCTGATACAGATTCGAATGATAATTTTCATCCACATGGAGTTATCTTCGATGAATGGGAAGAGTTAGAGGCCATTTCGTCCTCGAATCTCATAACGTAGTTTTTTAATATTAATATAAAAAAAAAAAAAAATTTCATGTATTTAAACTTCATGTATTTTTTTAAAAAAAAAAATATTATTAAATAAAGTTTATTCCTAGTCTAAAAAAAAAAAAAAAAAAAAAAAAAAAAAAGAAAAAAAAAAGGTATACACTCATACAATAATGCTAAAATGAGGGAATTTATTCATTCTAAATGCAAAAATTTCAATGATAATATTTTGTCTGTAAAGAGAATTATTAAATTCAATGATAGTTTCTTCAGGATAAAAGTATACACTCCAAATTTTAACCATGAAATATTTGAAAGAAGTATTTGAAAAAAAGCGATATTAGGAATTAAAATTTCATATCGCAGATGTTCCAAATGGAATCATAAGGTTTCTTTTCGGCATTTAAGACAAAATTTAATATCTAATAACACATCCAATGATACTAACACAGTAAATCTCAGTTCAACAAACTTAGAAAATGTTATAAATGGCGATCATGAATTCAATCCTCCCAATGTTCCTAATCTTATTTCTCAAAATTCAATTTCACATTCTAACATAGGAAAATTTTCTTTTTTTTTTTTTTTTTTTTTTTTTTTTTTTTTTTTTTTTGTCTTAGTTGGAATACCAAAGGATGAAATTTTGTAAAAAAAAAAAAAAAAAAAAGAGATAGTATGGAGTACTTCAACATGATTTTCCTTCTGCATTTGATCATAAAACTCTCATAGTTAATTGCAAGAAAACTACCAGAGATGAACCTTTTTTTTTTGGTAACAAAAAAAAAAAAAAAAAAAAAAAAAAAAAAAAAAAAAAAAAAAATTGTTAAGTGGAATAGATATAAATGTCTTGAACTTAAGAAAGAAATTTGTCATCACAATAAATTAGATTTGATATTCTTAATGAAGAAATTAGAAAATGAAGAACTTTCAATAGATTGTGTAATTGAAAAGTTCATTAATACTACTAATTCCATTGCCAAGGAATTTATCGATTACTTCTTCTTCAACAGAAATCAGAAAATCGATGTTTAGAATGTCCCGCAAAAAATTTTATTGTCTTCAAAAAGTAAAAACATATAAAATATAATTAAATTAAGGGTTATAAATCTGCAAGTGATTCCAATAAACTATCTAAAATTGTTGACTCGTATAACAAACTATGTGAATCAATTCATAAAAAATGTAACGAATTTAGGAAAAAAAAAAAGAATATTTATATTGGATTAAAATGGGATGTTCGTTAGCTTTTAAAAAAAAAGGATTAGTAAGAAAGTATGGAAATGGATTATAAAAAAAAAAAAAAAAAAAAAAAAAAAAAAAAAAAAAGAATGCAAAAATAAATAAATAATCAATCTTTCACGGTTTCTCATCCTTATTAAAAACAATAACAATGAACTTGTTTCTTCTACAGATGAAAAATTAAATGCTTGGCATTCTCATTATAAATTCTTTGGGGTCGGATTCTTCAGGTCATAGTCTTTCTATATAGATTACTGGAAAAATTCTGATCCACTAAGGAATTTTGGGGAAGTCCCAAGGCAACAAGAATTGGAATATTAACCAAAGGTATTAGTGATGAAGAAAATTTAGCGAAGCTATCTCATCTACCCCTAAACTTTAAAGCTTGTGGTTCCTGATGGGATTCCAATGGAATTCTTCAAAGCGTTGATTTCTTGTACAGATGATTCAGAAGAATTAAGTTGAAAAAATAATGGTAATGTTTCATCTGGTTTTTAAATGTCCCAAAGCCTTAATCAATCGTATTTGGAATGGTGATTTCCCAAAATCATGGAATAACGCATCGATCGTTTCTATTCAGAAAAAGGGCGATCCATCCGATTGTAATAACTATCGTGGCATCTCTCTTATCAATAATGGATTAAAAATTATAGCAAAAATAATAGCAAATAGAATCTCTAAATATGGAATTGATAAAGGTTTTATAAGACCTGAACAATATGGATTTCGTAATCGAGAGGAATGTATAAGTCTTTACACTACATTAAGAATTATATGTCAGAGAAGGAAATTTGAAAATAAGGATACTTACCTTGCTTTTTTAGACCTTAAAAAAGCGTATGACTCAGTGCCCATATATATAATGTACTAATGAATATTCATCACCTTAGGTATTAGAGGTAAGTGCTATAATTTTATTGAATATTTATATATATACTTATCTTCCAAGGATTGTGTAAGAGTTGATGGACAATTATCGGAATCATTTAATATTAAGAAAGGAGTTCCGTCAAGGTTGTCCCTCTCTCACCAACTTTGTTTAACTTGTTCATTAATGATATTTTTAATAATTGTAATAAATATGGCATCTCTATTGGTGATAAACGTTGTTGTGGAGGTCTTTTTGCAGATGACAAGGTGTTATATGCTCCAACAAGATCTTAACTTTAAGAAATTATTTAAAATTTTGCCAGTAGGTGGACTAGAAATAATGAAAATGCAATTTTGTATCAATAAAATGTGCCTGTTTTTGTAGTAAGAGGTATAGAATTTTCAAGATTTTTTTTTTTTTTTTTTTAATAATAGTAAATAACCCTTACCTTTTAATCTTTCAAGTCAAGAGTTACCTAAAAACGAAATTGCTATACCTAACTTAGGTGTACGGTTTTCAAATGATTTAGAATTAAAAAACCGATCCTACCTACAGAGAGTGAATAATAAAAGTTTAGAAAAGCACTTTATTTCCATAAAAAGGATTTCTTAAAAATCCTCATATTCCTATCCCTTATAAATGAATGTTATTTTCAGCTATAGTAATTGGACAAGTTTCATATTATGCACCTCTACTTGGATCTAATAAAGATAGAACGAGAAGTACACAGACACTAGTTAATTCAGGATTATACTGGATTGAAGGATTTTTCTAATGGGAATTAGCTTTCCATCCCTTTATTGTCTTTCTAAAGAGCTTAACATTTCTTCTTCTTTCAGCGAAAAAAATGTGGGATTGCTCAGGTAAGGTAAGGTGTTTACAAAAGAAAAATGGAAAAACTCGAATTGTATTATCTCGGATTTACCGAGAAAGAGAAGATATATATTACGTTGTAGAACGTCATGCATGGGATAAAGAAAGTAAAAAAATTTTTTTCCTTTTTAGCCCAAAAATTAAATAAATTTCCTTCAAAAAAAAAAAAAAAAAGAAATCTTATAATCTTGAAGGTGAGGTTCCCTGCCAAGGAACTTTTTTTTTTAAATTTATTTATATAACTTTATCTTGAATATTTTTTACTTTTTTATTCCACATTATACTATCTTAAAAAAAAAAAAAAAATTATTATGTTCCATTTGGACAAATAATATTTATTATTTTTATATAAATAAAAAAAAAAAAAAATATATATATATTTATTTAAATTTCATATTCCAAACTTTAACCCTAAATTACAAATAAAAACTTTCATAAATGGTATTCATATTTGAAATTATTCCTTGATTCTGAAGAATTAAGTGATGATGTATCATAGAATATTAAAGTTTTTAAACACCAATAAAAAACATATTTTGAATATGAAAAAAAAAAAAAAAATATATATATATATATATATATATATATAATTAGGTGTATTTAAATTAACAATAATAACTCTATTGTTTTATTTTTATTTTTATTTTACTATTTTATTTTTCCTTTTTTTTTTTTTTTTTTTTTTTAAATAATAATTAATAATAATTATAAAAATTAATAAAAATATATAAAGAAATATATAAAAGATATATGTAACTATATATACATGTGTATCGTAACACAAGAGATAAAAAGGAAGAAAAGATAAAAAAAAATTTTTTTTTCTTTTTTCTAGATAAAAAAGTTCATATATAAAATAAATATATATATATATATAGTATAAAAATATATATATATATATATTATTATTATTTTTTTTTTCTTTTTTTTCCTTTCAATTCACATAGATAATAATAATAATTTGAAGAATTAAAAAAAAAAAATAATAATAATAATAAAAAAAAAACTTTTTGCTCTAAAGATTAAATTTATACATATATAATATTTATATATATATATATTTTTTTTAAAAAAAAAAAACAAAAACATTTATCTTCAAAAATAGAAGAATAGTAATTAAAATTACTATTAATAATATTATTATTATTTTTATAAAAACAAAAACAGTAAAGAAAGCTCAATAACCATTGTATATTATACAAAAATAATATATATTTTTTGTGTAAGATTGTCAAAATCATATATATAATATATATATATTTTTATTATTATTGAAATTCAATAAAAAAAAAAAAAAGTTCTATTATTATTATTATTGATATTTTTTTTTTGTAATGGATGTTCATTATTCAATAAAAATGTAAAGAAAAACGAACTTTGCTCAATTATTATTTCATTCAAATATCATATACTGGCTATATATATATATTAATAATAATAATAATATTATTATTATTATTAAAATGAAAATAATTATTCAATTATTAAATCATTTTAAAATGTGAAATTTCGAATTTATAGGAATATATATATATATATTCAATGTAATAAATATTATTTAATGAAAGCAAACCAATAATTAAAATTTTTAAAAATCAATAAATAATACTCTATAATATTAATAATATTAATAATTGGGTTGTTATCAGTAAAGCTCCAATATAAAATTTATTGATACTATAAAAACAAATAATTAAGCCTGAAATATTAAAAAAAAAATATATATATATATATATATATATATACATAGATAGATATAATATATGAGAGATTAAATTTTATAAATCGAATTTTTTTTTAAAAAAAAATCCATATTCGTCAACTAATGGAATGGAGAGAATGCATTTTACATTTTAATTTTAATTTTAAATTAATGTTATTAAAAGACATATTTAAGTATTAAAATAGAATTATTAATAATATTGTATTCTTTTTATATATATAAACAATATTCTATATATAAAATATTAAAGATTAAAAAGAACGAAAAATAAAAAAAAAAAAAATTAACATGGAAGTTATTGGTAAGTTTTAATAATTTCTCTGTTATAAAATTAAATTTTCTCTTTTTTCTCTAAATAATTATTAAAAAAAAAAATAATAATAATAATAATAATAATATAATAATAATTATATATTAATTATAGTTTAAATGTATTTATTTATTTACTTATCTATCTTTCTATTTATTTATCTATTTATTTGTTTATTTATCTATTTATTTATTTATCTATTTATTTATTTTTTCTGCATAAATTTTTCATTTATTAACAAAAAAAATTTTTTTTTTTTTATTTTTTATAATTTTTTATTATTAAATATTTAAAGACCCTTCAGAGTACACCAACCCACTCTTTCATCTTCCTAATAATCAAACCATTGTTAGAATTCCTGATTTCGAATTGGAATGTGGTAAGGTGCTAAAGAATCCTCAAGTCGCTTTCAAAACATTTGGTAAATTGAATGAAACAAGAGATAATGTATTAGTTATTTGTCATGCCCTATCGGGTTCCTGTGATGTAGAAGATTGGTAATAAATCTAATATATATATATATATATATATTATTCTTATTATTAATTATTATTATTATTATTATTATTATTATTAAAATAAATTATTTTTTATAAAGATTATTTATTGTTATTATTATTATTACAATTATTATGATTAATTATATATTTATTCTTTATATATATACATATATTATTTATTATTTTATATATATATATATATATATATATACAATTATTAATGGGGTTTTTCATCCTAGGTGGGGCTCTTTACTAGGTCCAGGAAAACCTTTTGATCCTACTATCTTCTTTATTTTTTGTGGTAATGTCCTCGGTTCCCCGTATGGTTCAGCTTCCCCGATCACTATTAATCCAGATACCGGTCATCGTTACGGTCCCAGTTTCCCACTGACAACTCTTCGTGATGATGTCAGAATTCATAAATATATTTTAGATCAATTAAAGGTAAAATCAGTGGAATATGTCATTGGAGGTTCTTTAGGTGGAATGCAAGTATGTTTTTTTTTTTTTTGAATATATATATATATATGTATATTATCTGTTTTATCAATTTTATCTAGTGTTAAAATATATATAATGATAAAATATAAATATGAATTTATTGTAAAAAAAAAATATATATATATATATAAATATTTATTTACCATAAAAATACTATCAAAATAATTAAAATAAAAGTATATATAAACAATAAAATATCATTATATTGATATATAAATAAATATATAAAAAAAAAATTATGGTTTTATTAATATATATATATATAAATATAGTTTAATTATTTAAAAATAAATAGAAAGAAAAATAAAGAAAATGATAAAAATAAATAATGATAATAGTAATAAATTTAAATAAATCTAATATACATTTATTTTTATTTTATTTTATTTTTATTTTTTTTTTATATATTATTATTATTCTATATTATTGAAGGCATTAGAATGGGCCTTTTTTGGTAAGGATTATGTTCATAATATAATAGCGATTGCCACCTCCTCTTATCAATCCGCCTGGGGAATTTCATGGAATGAAGCTCAACGTCAAGCTATTTTTTGTGATCCTAACTATAGTAAGTTTATTTTTTTTTTTTACTCTCTTATAAAAATAAAAATAATAATAATAATAATAATAATAATTAATAATAATAATATAATAAATTATAATAATTAAATTATATATATATATTAATAAAACCATATTTTTTTTTTACTTGATATATTTATTTATATATCAATATATCGATATTTTATCTGTTTATATATACTTTTATTTTAATTATTTTGATATTATTATAAATGAAATTTTATTAATAAAGAAAATGGTTTTTATACTGATGATAAGGTAATCATATTATTTATTTATTATTCTTTATTAATTTATTATTAGTAGTATTCTTTTCTTTTTCAAAAAAAAAAAAAAAAAAAAAAAAAAAAAAAAAAAAATAATAATAATAATAATAATAATAATTAAAAATAATTAATAATAATATAAATAATTATATAATAATAAAGAAATAAATATAATATGAAATTAAAATTTATATATAATTATTTCTATTCTTATACAATCATATATATATATATATTTATTATTATTATTATTATTATTATTATTATTATTATTATTATTATTATTATTATTATTATTATTTTATTCAATCTATACTTTATATTCATATTTTATCAATTTATTTTATTTTATTTTATTTATTTTTTTATTTTATTTTATTTTTTTTTTAATTTTTTCTATTAAAAAATTAGCCTCCATATATTGGTTTATCAAATGCTCGTGTTCAAGCCCTACTGACTTATCGTTCTGGAAAATCTTTTCAAAAAAGATTCGGTAGAAAACTAATGCCTATTAGAAAAAAATTTACTAGTAATTATAATCAAAATTCTACTTTAATTCATAATGAAGGTTGTGGCTTCCTTCGTTTAAATGATCCAAAAATAAAAAAGCCTATTCCTATCTCAGATTATAATAAAAAAAGTCTTTTACAACAACCGACGGTATATTCAGCTCAAAGTTATCTTCGTTATCAAGGGAATAAATTCGTTAAGAGATTTGATGCTAATTGTTATATTGCTTTAACTCGTAAATTGGATTGTCATGATATTGCTCGTGATCGTTTTAATACGATAGCGGAAGCACTACAATCCATTGAACAAAATGTTTTAGTGGTGGCCATTGAAACAGATGGTCTCTTCAGCTACACAGAACAAAGTGAACTAGCGAATAATATTCCTCATGCTGAAATGCATATGATTCAATCGGAAGATGGTCATGATGGATTTTTATTAGTAAGTATTTTCTTTTTTTTTTTTTTTTTTAATTTTATTTTTATTATATATATATATATATATATATATATATATATATATATATAATTTTAATTTTAATAATTTGTATTTCTCCAGTATAATTGAAATCATAACACTTTTATTATATTTCTATTAAATAATTTTATATATTATTTATTATATTATTTATTTATTTATTAATCTCTCTCTATTACGTACACACACTCTCTCTATATATATCTCTCTCTATCACCTACCCTACACACACACACACACACACACTCTCTCTCTCTCTCTATATATATATATATCTATTATATATTTTTTAATATCAAACTACTCTATTCTATAATCTATTCTCAATCATAATGGATATTTATTTTATTTTATTTTTTTTTATTAATAAAGGAATTTCAACAAATGATTAATTTCCTTAATGAATTTATGAAGAAAACTACTCCTAAATATCCTATTGGTCAATATCATTTAACGAAGAAAGATTTAGAATGTAAACCTATTAAATCAAGTACTTTTGGTGAAATAGAAATAGAAGATGACGAAGAAGAAGAAGAAGAAGAAAAGGATCATGATGTTAATAATAATAAATAAAAATCAATAAATTATTAAAAAAATTTTTTTTGAGAAATTAAGGTAATCTATTTATATCAAATCTAAAAAAAAAAAAAAAAAAAAAAAAAAAAAAAAAAGTAAAAGTAAAAACAAGGTAAGTAAGCAAACAAACAAAACAAAATAAGCAACAACAACAAAAAAAAAAAAAAAAAAAAAAAAAAAAAAAAAAAAAAAAAAGCAAAATAAAATAAAAATATATATATATATATAACAAAAAGATTTTACATTTTTATATATATATATGATTAATCAAAAAAAATTTCTTTTTATTTTTGATTTATATTAAAATACCCTTTAATTTTTTTTTTTTTTTTTGTTTAGTATTTTATAAAATATAAGTCCATATTATAATAATAATAATAATAATAATAATAATAATAATAATAATAGTTTAATAGAATTATTTTAAATATTTAAAATATTTATTAGTAAATTTTCTTTTATTAGTGTAATAAATTTAAATAAAAATAAATAAATTTAAAAAAAAAAAAAATTAAAAAAAAAAATATATATATATATATATATTTTAATAAGATTTTACATATATCAATTTATATCACATGTTTCCAACGTGATATATCTTTTAGATTATATGAATATGATTATAAAAATCGATATTAACTACTGATGCCATCACATCATCTTTTTATTTATTTATTTATTCATTTATTTATTTATTTTTAAATATATAAAAATTTTAAAGTTGACTGATTTAATTTAAACAAATATATATAATATATATAATATTTTATATTTATAATATATTTATTTATTTTAAATGATCACTAAATGGATAGAATTTTCATATAATATAAATAGAATAGAATATATATATGAATAAATAATTATAATTATAATTAAGTAAATAATATCAACAAGAAATTTAAAATTTTTTAATTATTAAAAAAAAAAACGTTATATTTAATTATATATAAAAAAGAAAAAGTGTTCTTGTAAATAAGATAAACTAATAGAATAAATTAATAGACAGTATTTAAGCATGGATTAAATATTTAAATTTTTAAATTTTTAAATATTTTTTTTTATAATTTTAAGTTTTATATATACAAATAAAGTTTATTCCTTTGTCTAAAAAAAATATATATATATATAAATATAATTATAATTAGTTATATAATTAATTATATCTTTTAAATTTTTTAATAGATATATATTTCTTTTTAATTAGTAGATTATGATTACATTTTTTTTTTTTTTTTTTTTGAAATTCTTTGGTAATTATAATCTTATCAATAACTAAAAAATTTATAAAATTTTTTTTAAAAAGATTTTATAATAAATTTAAATATGAATTTTTACTACTATTAATAAATTATAATAATAATAATAATAATAATAATTATTAATTATTATTATAATTATTATTATTATTATTAAAATAAAATATGAATCTTCACTACTATTAATAAATTATAATAATAAGATAATTATTTTTTTTTTATTTATAAAATTTTATAAAGAATATGATTATATAAATAGCATTAAAATAGTTTATAATATATTTTTTTAATTATCACTTTCTAAAATTTTATTTTTCATTGAATATTATTAATACTAATAATAAATAAATAATAAATAATAAATAATTAAATAATAAATAATAAATAATAAATAATTGAATAATAAATAATAAAATAATAAAAAATAAATAATAAATAATAAATAATAAATAATAAATAATAAATAATAAATAAATAATAAATAATAAATAATAAATAATAAATAATAAATAATAAATAATAATTGAATAATAAATAATAAATAATAAATAATAAATAATAAATAATAAATAATAAATAATAAATAATAAATAATAAATAATAAATAATAAAAACTATATTTTATTTATTTATTTATTAGTATGATAAATATTAATATATAATATATTACAATATATATTGTATATATTTTAATATATATTTTTATATTAAAATTGTATTCTATTTTCTATGTTAATTAAATTTTCATCATCAATTTTTTATTTGTATTACTTTTTATTACATATATTATTTATATATTAATTCGATTATATATCCAGTATTGTGAAATATATTGTAATATATTGTAAATGATTATCGTTTTATTTTTATTTTAATTTTTAATTTTTTAATTTTAATTTTAATTTTGATTTTTATTGGTTTAAATGAAAAACAATCAAAAAAAAACTTTTTTTTTTTTTTTTTTTTTTTTTGGATAAAATAAAAGTTCTTCTTTCTATCGGTTAAAATTTAAAAATTCTTAAAAAGTTTTTAAATTTTTTAAAAATTTTTTATAAAAAAAAAAAAAATAATAATAATAAAATAAAAAAAAAAAAATAAGAAAATAAGAAAATAATAAAAGAAATTTAATAATGTTTCTTTCTAAACCATTTATATCAAAAGTTAAAGGTTCAATTCAACCTTTATCTTCTGTAACCAATACTATATTTAATAATAATAAATGTAGTTTCACAACAACTACTCCAACTAAACATTTATCATTAAATAATAACACTACTAAAATTCCTAATGTTAATGTTTTATTAAGACCAAAAAAATCACCTTCTACCTTAAACAAAAAAATTGACAAACCCCAAAAATTCTTCACTCCAAAAACTGTAAGTTTATTATATATATTACTAAAAAAAAAAAAAAAAAGGATTAATGTATATAATATTATAATAAAAATAATTAATTTTATGAAAAAATTTAAATTTCAAAAACGTGAAACTATTGAAAACATATACATTTTTCTATCCCTATTATTAAATTATCTTATATTAAATATTTTGTATATATACATTTATAATATTTATATTTAATTATATATTTGTATATCTTTTTATATGAATGAAAATAATAATTTTTAAAGGAAAATAAAATGCAAGTGATAGGTAAGATTAAATATATATTTTTTATATTTTATATATAACTTATTATACAATTAATGAACAATTTTTTTTATTATTAACTAATTTAATAAATATTAAAAAATTCTTTTATTTTTATTCTATTTTGTTTTTTTTTCTCATTATATATATATAATTTAAATAATTTTATATATTGTAAATTCTATATTATATATATTTATATTGTATTTTATACTTTTTTTTTAAAAAAAAAAAAAAAAAAAAAAAAAAAACTATTTCCTTTTAATATTATTAATAATTCATATATATATTTATAAAAGATCCTTCGGAATACACTCATCCATTTTTTAAGCTTCCATATGAACAAACTATCGTTAAAATCCCAGATTTCGAATTAGAAAGTGGTCAAGTTTTAAAAAATCCTCAAGTAGCTTATAAGACTTATGGTAAATTAAATGAAACTAGAGATAATGTCATCGTAATTTGTCATGCTTTAACGGGTTCCTGTGATGTTGAAGATTGGTAAAAAATAAATATATGAATTTTTTTTTTTTTAAAAATAATAAAAAAAAAAAAAAGATCTTTTTTTATTTTTATTTTTATTTTATTTTTATTTTATTATTATATATTATTTATATATATTATTCTTATATATATTTACTATTGTTTTTAATATTTTCCTTTATTATAATTGATATTATTCTAATAATTTATTAATAAATAATTTTTAATTTTATAAATATATATATATCTATATTTTTTTTTCTTAATAATATATATTAAACATTTTTATATTATTATTATTATTATTATTATAGGTGGGGTCCTTTAATTGGTCCAGGTAAACCATTCGATCCAAATATTTATTTCATCTTTTGTGGTAATGTTCTCGGTTCTCCTTACGGTAGTACTTCTCCAATTACTATTAATCCAGAAACAGGTCGTCCATACGGTCCCGATTTCCCATTAACCACTATTCGTGATGATGTCAAAATTCATAAATATATTTTAGATCAATTAAACGTAAAATCAGTAGAATACGTTGTTGGTGGTTCCTTAGGTGGAATGCATGTATGTCATGGAAAGATAATAAAAAAAAAAATAAAAAAAAAAAAAAAAAAAAATTAAAAATGATAAGAAATAAAATGAAATGATAATATTTATAGAAAAATAGATTTAAAAAATATATATATATATATATATAATTAAAGAAAATAGTAAAAATAAAAAAAAATAGAAAAGTAATAGTAGAAAAAATAATAATAGTAAAAATAATAAAAAAATATTATAAAGAAAATATTATAAAAAAAGATATAATAAAAAAAAAAAAAACACTATAATAATAATAATAAATATTATTATTATTGTATAAAAATATTTTTAATAGGCTTTTGAATGGGCTTTCTTTGGAAAGGAATATGTTCATAATGTAGTTGCTATCGCAACCTCTGCTTACCAATCTGCTTGGCTTATCGCTTGGAATGAAGCTCAACGTCAATGTATCTTCTGTGATCCAAATTACAGTAATGTTCTCATCTTTCTCTCTTCTCATATAATATAAATAAATTTTTTATAAATGAAATAGATATATAAGCGAATATAAAATAGTGATTAATATTTAAAAACAAAATAATCATAATAATAATTAATAATAATTAATAATATTAATATAAATAATTTAATCTTTTTATTTTTATTTATTTATTTTTTTTTTTTATTTTATTTTTAATTAATAGATAATGGTTACTACACAGAAGATAAAGTAAGTTTTGATCAAAAAAATTCTTTTTTTTCTTAAAAAACAAATTAATAAATAATTAAAAAAATAATTATATGAAAACATAAATATGATATAAATATTATATATATATATATATTATTTTACTTTATTTGGTTATTATTATTTAATAATTATTAATTAATTTTTTTTTTTATTTTTATTTTTTATTTTTATTTTATTTTTATTTTTTTTTTTTTTTTTTTAATTTTTATTTTTTAAATAGAAACCCGATTTAGGTTTACAAAATGCTCGTATTCAAGGTTTAATGACATATCGTTCTAATATTTCCTTCCAAAAAAGATTTGACAGAAAAATTA
>JACVTC010000025.1:577500-645000 GCA_016946835.1 Neocallimastix lanati (nom. inval.)
TATAATAAAATTATTTTTAATATAAAAAATATATATAATATAAATATATAAATTAATAATATGAAATAATTATTTGAAAAGTAAATTAATTTAATTTATTAATTATTTAAATAAATAATACTATTTCAGTTTAACTTTTATTCTGTATATATATATTTATATATTTTTTAATATTTTCAGATGATTTATTCTTTATTTTTTAATTTCAAATGAAATTTACATATTATATTTAAATTAACATTTCAAAATTACTTTTTTTTTTTTATTATATTATTTAAATTGATAATTAAAGTGAACTATTATTTAATATTAATATATTTCTTTTGTATTTATATTATTGTTTTACAATTCTTTTTGTTATTAAATTTCGAAATAAAAATTTAGGTTAAAAATAATAATAATAATAATAATTGTTTGCTTTGCAATATTAAATAACTATTATTATGAATATTGAAATTGATTGAGTTTATTAAAATTTTTTCTATAATTTTAATCAATAGTTAAATTGGGATATTTCCTATTTAAATTAAAACTTTTTTTTCATTCATATGTTTAAATTATTCAACTTATCACATTAACTTATTTCCTTGATACTGAATAATTACCTTGAATAAATAAAACTGATATTTTGAAATTATAGATAAAAAATTTTTTTTTTTTTTTAAAAAAATTCTTCAATAAAAAAAAAAATAATAAAAAATTGATAATATATTATAAGAGTATTTATTTATATATAAATATATATATTTTTTAAATTAAAAATTCATTCAGAAGCCAATAGAATTTCAAGTGATAAAAAAAAATTTTTTTTTTTTTTAAATTTTTTAATTTTTTGAAATTTTTTAAATTTCCTTTTAAAAAAAATATATTAATAAAAGTTTTAATTAATATTTCAAAAGGAACTAAAAGACCTTTTTTGGTTGCCATCATGATCATTATTATTTTTTTTTATATAATAATGAAAAAATATATATATATTTCAAAAAGTTTAGATACATAACAAAAAAAATTTTTTTTTAAATAGCTATAATAATTATTAATAAAATATTAATTAAAAAAAAAACTTTAAAATTAAACTCGTTAAATAACATATTAATAATATTTTAACAGACATGATAAAATATTAAAATTATTGAATAAAATTTTATTTATCATCCTAAAAAAGAAAATTATTATTTAAGTGAAAAACTTTTTTTTTCATCAATTTCAAATTAGATAAATATTTTTGAAGTAAAAATTTTTTATTATAATTATTATTTAAAATATTTAGTATCACTATGAATATTAAATACTTTTTTTTTTCCTATTACAATAATGAACAGTGTTCTTAATGAAAATAAATTTTCGATGAGTATCTTATAATTTTATATCTATTCTAGTTAATATGTTGCTTTTTCTAATATCATTATCATAATCCCTATTACAATTGATATGATTACCTATTAACCTTTTTTTTTTTTTTTTAATTCTTTGTTTTTTTTTTGACCTTTTATTAAAAAAAAATTTTTTTTTCTTTAATTATTGATGTATATCTATTGGAAATTTAGGTAAACTTTAAAAAAATTTGAATATATTACAAATATTTTTTTTTTACTGTAGTTATATGTAATTTTTGTTTTTAAGGATAATTACTTCATTAATTTGATATAAATGTAGCATATTATTATAATAAATTTTTTCTCCTTTTAGTCTTGATTTTTTTTTTTTTTTTTTTTTTTTATTTTAGTTCTTTGAAAAAAAAAAAAAAAAAAAAAAAAAAAAAAAAAAAGAAACTATATTTAATTGTATGCGTATTAAAAAAAAATTACTTGAAAATAAAATAGGGTTAGTAAAAATGTGTAATAGACATATAATTATAATAAAAATTTTCAAAAATAATTTTTTTTTTAATGCAATTTAACGGTATGCATTACAAAACTCCTTTCAAATCAAAAAAAAAAAAAAAAAAAATATTATCAAATAATTCAATTTCAGCTGAATTTCTCCAATGAAGAAGAAGCTTTTATATTTAAAGAAGTTTAGTAATAAAGATTTTTCTTTGCCATATTAATAAGACAGTTAGACAGTTGACCCTTATGATATATGAAGAAGTTTTTTTTTTTACAGTATTGTTCAATAATTAACATAAGAAAACTATTTATGATTAATCCATTTTTTGGTTAGATAATCATTTATATTTAATTAATTACATGACTATGAAATTTTATTAAGATATTCTTATTTAGATACCTCTCTTTTTCACTATCTAATTGTCATTGATAAAGTTAAAAATTCTTTTTTTCAATCAAAAAGAAAATATAAATAAAAAAAAATTTTTTTTTTTATAACCTAAACTTTACTAAATATTGAAGAACAAAAGAATTTTTTTTACTAACTTTACTTCTAAATAATTCAAAACTAAAAAAGGTTTTTTTTTTTTAGACTAGGAAGAAAATACACTTCCGGTGCTTTATTAAATAAATGATTATATTTTTATGTATTACATTTAAAAAAAAAAAAATACATTATTTAAATTAAAAATAAATATAAAATATACATAAAAGATTAAGTAAAACAAAAAAAAAAATATAATAAATTAATTAAAAAAAAAAAAAAAAAAAGCGAAAAAAATTTTTTAATTAATCATAGAAAATTTAATGTAATATAGAATAAAAATAAGTTCATAAATTAAAAAAAAAATTTCAGTATGATGTATACTGTGATGTATTCTATTGTTTTCACTATCACTAAAATTAGTATTTCTATTTTCACTATTAATAATTCTACTATTACGAACAATATTATTTCTATTGTTATTATTATTAATATTATATATTTCGTTACTACTATCAGAATCTGTACTTGATTCTACATTATTCATATCTGTGATAACAGTGTTTAAATTACCACTTGATATTGGACAATATTTAGAAATTATAAAAATTTTTCAATAAAGAACTTCAATATCCTTAAAATATTTCTTATAAATCCTTTATTCATTCTATATTTAAGAGATTCTATTCGCGATAATTTTTGCTCTAATTTTTAAATCATTATTGACAAGAATGATGTCACAATAGTTATTATAATCGGATGGATCGCCCTTTTTATGAATAGAAACCATCGATGCCCTATTCCATGATTTTTGGAAAATCACCATTCCAAATACGATTAATTAAGTTTTTAAGATATTTAAAACCAGATGAAATAATACTATTATTTTCACTAATATCTTGGTTAATTTCCTGTTCTTGTTGCCTTGAATTTCCAAAATTCTTTAGTGCATCAGAATTTTTCAAGAAATCTTTAAAAAGACTATGACCTGAAGAATCCGACCCTAAGAATTTATAATGAGAATGCCAAGCTTTTAATTTTTCATCTGTAGAAGAAAGAAGTTCATTCTAATGTGGTGTATTTGAACCAAAAAAAAAAAAAAAGAAAAAAGGTACTTAAAAATTTCGATCGTTCATATACAATATGAGCAAAATGGATAATCAAAATATCCAATGAATAAATAAATATCTTAACAAAATAAAATTTATTGCTTTACAAAAAAATAAATAAATAAATAAATATATAAATTAAAAAAAAAAACTCTTTTATTACATACACTTTCATTTGTCTAACTTTTTTAAAATATATATAACTATTTCTTTAAACCTCAAATACACGTATTCTTTTAATAAATAACTTTTTTATCAAATTAATAAATAAATAAATAATACATAACGTAAAACACAACAAATTAAATTAACACATATATTTTACTTCTAATTTTCATTTTTTTACTATAAATTTTTATTTTTACCTTATTTTATTTTACATTTTTATATTTTTATTTTTATTTTTAATTTTTATTTCTTTTCTTTATTACATTCATATTTTTTAATTATACATAATATTTATTTATATATATAGATTCTTTTATTTAAATAAAAATTTTATTAATAAATGCTATATTATCTAGGCTCCTACCTAAAAAAAAAATAAAATATAAATATATTTATTAGTTTATATTATATATTTACTATTTTTATTTATATACATTTATTAAATATTTTTTTAAAAAATCGTCAGTAGTTGTGGATTATTTGTCTCATTGGGGCGCGACCCCCTCTGAAGTAGCAAATATTTTTTTTGTACATCATTCTAATTTTTTAAAAAAAAAAATATTTATTAAATATTTTTATTTAAAGTTTTTATTAATTTTTACCTTTTGAAACTATCATTAAAAAAAAAAGAATTTTATTTTAATTCTTTCATTGTTCTTGATTCAAATCTTCCATTATCTTTTACCTATTAATTTTTTTAAAATAAAAAAAAAATTGATTAGAATTTCATTCTTTACTAATTTATTTTATGAATAAAAAATTTTAAACATTATATATTTCATATTTTAAAAATTCGTCAGTAATTGTGGTATTATTTGTCTCATTGGGGCGCGACCCCCTCTGAAGTAGCAAATATAATTTTGAACATCATTCTGAATTTTTATTTAAATATGAAATATATAAATAAATATTTTTTTTTTCTAAGAATTTTTTATTTACCTATATTTTTTTTTAATCCATCTGATTTATTTCATCAACTTCTTACTCTAAAAATATATTTTATATTTTATTTCTTATTTATACTTATCACTTTTCTTCATTATTTTTTTTTTAACATTTTTTTTTAATTCTATAAATAATAAAATGGAAGGAATTATAAAATTAAAAAAAAAAAAAAAATTAATATATACAATTTATGAAATGAAATGAAATGAAATGATTGGATCATATGTTAAG
This sequence comes from Neocallimastix lanati (nom. inval.), assembly GCA_016946835.1. Taxonomy (NCBI): domain Eukaryota; kingdom Fungi; phylum Neocallimastigomycota; class Neocallimastigomycetes; order Neocallimastigales; family Neocallimastigaceae; genus Neocallimastix; species Neocallimastix lanati (nom. inval.). The sequence goes on from JACVTC010000025.1 coordinate 582,267, forward strand.
TAAATAATCATTCATCAAATAAACATAAAACTGTTTTTAAATAATTAAATAATTAAAAAATAAACAAAAATTAAATAATTAATAATTAACATTAAATAAAAAATAAAATAATAAAATTAAAATTAAAAGATATAATAAATATAATAAAATTAAAATTAAACTTATGTTTAGTATAAATAAATAAATAAATAAAAAATATTTATTATTAAAAACTTTTATCTTATTTATATTTTATTTAACTTTCAATGTATGTACAAGTCATCAATTATAAATTAATAAAATAAAAATAAAAATAATAAAATATCATATATATAATAAAATATTACAAAAATAAAATAAAAAAATTTAATATTATTAATATTAATGTTATAAAAATATTACTATTGAAAAAAAATCACAAATTAATATTATTATAATAGTATATTATTAATACTACCTAAACTTACTACTAATAAAAAAAAAATGTTTAATAAAGTTCATTTAACCAATTAAAAAAAATATAAATATTTATTATAGTTTTAGTAATGTTAACATCTATTTAATATTGAGTCATTTTATTCATTTTTCCTTTATTTGTTTTTTTTTTTTATGTATTTATTTTATTTTATATTTCTAAAAATTTATTTCCTTTATTATTATTATTATTATTATTATTATTATTATTATTATTATTATTATTATTATTATTATTATTATTATTATTATTATTATTATTATTATTATTATTATTATTATTATTATTATTATTATTATTATTATTATTATTATTTTGTCATTATTATTATTATTAATTTCATCTTACAGCAGAAAAAAAAATGTTTAATGAATTTCATATAAAAATTAATAAAATACATAACTTTTAAAAAGTTATATAATTTTACTATTAAAGATTCATTTATATATGTAATTTTTTATATATATAATTTTTTTCTTTTAACTTTAAAAATGATGATTTTTTTTTTATAATTAATTATATATTTATGTTACTGTATAACTAAAAATGTCTTTAATTATATAATATTTAATAATTTAGAAAAATGAAGTTCTACTTCTTTCTTTCTATCTAATGATTAAAACTTATTTAATCAGTTTAAGTACTATTTTTTATTTAAAAAGCAATTATTATATAAATATAATAAAAAAAAAAAAAATTAAAAAAAATAAAAATAAAAAATTAAAAAATTAAATATCTTTCAAATTTAATTTGTTTTGTTGTTGTTTCTATTTCTGAATAAAAAAAAAATTTTTTTTTCTTTTTTTTTTTTTAATTATATTATATTTATTTATTATATATATATATATATATTATTTTTATTTTTTATATTTTATTTTTTTTTATATATTTTATGTTTTGCTTTGTTTTGTTTTTGTTTTTAAAAATTTTTTTTTTTTTTTGAATTTTGAATTTTGAATTTTGGTATGAAGAAATAAATCTAAATTAATAAGAAAAGGCAAACTTTAAAAATAATAATTATTAAAAAAATTTTTAAATAAAATTTTTTTTATATTAAAACTTTAAAAACTAATTTTGCAAAGCAGTAAATTTTTCATTTTCTAAATAATACAAAAATAATAATAGTTAAAAAAAAAAAAAAAAAACAATATTATTAAATATATTGAATAACACCTTGACATATTAATTTATTATTACCTCTTTTAATTAATATAATATTCAATTAAGATAAAAAAAATATATTAGGATTCAATTCGTTATTCATTAAAGCAACTTATATTTGTGCTTTATTTTACTAATATTTATACCATTAATTTATTAATATGTCATATATATAATATCAATAAATAATTATTTATATATAAAAGAGAATAATAAGTTTATATTATCTAATATATTTTTTGTAAGAATTATTCTTAAAAAAAAAAAAAAAAAAAAAATAGAATATATAAAGTTAGATATACAATATATCCATTATAAAATTAATTCATCAAGTTAAAAATAAAACTTTACTAATAAAAATATTAAAAAAAAAAAAAAAAAAAAAAAAGGAAAAGTAACAATGTCAGAAGCGGATGCGGATCCAAATAAGACAACTATTATTGATGAAGAATTTCATTGTGAATTAAATTTTCATTCATTATTTGCTGAAGGAGCAAATTTAACACGGCAAGGAAACTACAAAAAAGCTATTGATGCATATACAAAAGTAAACTAATTAATTACAAACAATATTAATACATATTACATTCATGGTATAAAATCCATAAAATTAAAATTTAATAACATATTATTTAATTATATTATAATATAATTACATAAATAAAAAAAAAGGCTTTATCAATTAGATATGATGATAAAAATATTTTAGTAGCTCGTTCCTATTGTTTTTTGAAAAGTGGTGATGTAGATAATGCATTAGAAGATGCAAACAATTCTCTTAAGGATGATAAGGATTTCTTTAAGGTAATTAATAAGTAAATTAATATCATATAATATCTATTCCAAAACTAATGGAAATGCTAATCATTATTTTATTATTGTTTCTATTATTATTATTATTATTATTATTATTATTATTATTATTATTATTATTATTATTATTATTATTATTATTATTATTATTATTATTATTATTATTATTATTATTATTATTATTATTATTATTATTATTATTATTATTATTATTATTATTATTATTATTATTATTATTATTATTATTATTATTATTATTATTATTATTATTATTATTATTATTATTATCACTATTATTATTATTATTATTATTATTATTATTATTATTATTATTATTATTACTATTATCACAATTATTACTATTATTATCACTATAAACAATATTATTATTGTTATTGTTATTATTATTGTTATTATTATGTTATTGTTATTGTTATTGTTATTGTTATTGCTATTATTAATGTTATTGTTATTGTTATTGTCGTTATCGTTACTACTATTATTGCCATTGTTTTTATGTTGTTTTTTTTAAAAAAAAAAAAAAAAAAAAAAAAAAAAAAAAAACACTTATATATAAGGGTGTATTAAGAAAAGCTGAAGCTCTTTATGCTAAAGGAGATTTTGAAATGGCTTTAGTGTATTATCACAGAGGTAATAAATTACGTCCAGAACTCAATGAATTCAGACTTGGTATACAAAAAGCTAAAGAAGCTATTAATAATTCAATTGGAGGTAAATCTTTTTTATTTTTTTATTTTTTTTTTTTTTTAATTAATTTATATATTTACTTTTTTGTTTTGATTTCAGTATTAAACTTATTTAAGTTGGGTATTAAAATTAAAACAAAATAAATAAATAAATAAATTATTATCATTATTAATATTAAGTAAAACTAATTTAATAAATCAATATTAAAAAAACAAATCCATATTCTTTAAATTATTAAAAATTTTTTTATAAAAAATAAAGATCCAAAGTTATATAAAATACCAGAATTGAAAAAAGAAAAAGATCATTCTACTTCACCTTCTTCACACATACCAACCGTTTCTGGAAATAATGCAAAATCAAAAGCTCAAACTGAAAGACAAGATCTATTATTAAAAAAAAAAAAGAGAGAGAATGAAATTAATGCCAAAAGATTACTAGGAGAACTCTACGAAGATAAAAAATATTTTGAAATGTTAAAAAATGACAGAGGTTAATAAAAATATTATTCAATAATTACTAAATGAAACGTTGTTAATATTAAATATATAAATTCATTTATATAATATATATATAAAAATATCAATAATAATATTAATATAATTATATAAATCTTAAAATATTAAATATTTAATTTCCCTTTATTAAAAATCGAACTAATAAAAAATAAAAATAAAATGAAAATAAAAATAAAAATAAAAAAAAAGATTTAAATGAGTTTCCAAATGAAAATATTCAAAAAATTATTGATCAAGGTTTAGAATTTTTAGAAAGTAGAACTGAATTTTGGCGTAAACAAAAACCAATTTATTCTAGGAAAAAAGAGCACAGTCAAAGTGAAGCAAGAAGAATTTATTTACAAAATAGGGCATATATTTATGAAAAAGAAAGGCAATCTCAAGAGAGAAGAGAGGATAAAACTGATAAGCCTGTTAAATATAAAAGAATATATCCATCTTTTATGAAAAACGGTATGCCTTCCGTTGGACTCTCCAAAAAGTATGCATCATGAATAATTTTAATAACTATTACCATTCTATTTATTATTTATTATTTACTATTTTCTACTTATTATTATATTATTTATTTATTTTTATTAAATTATTTTTTATTTTTTATTATTTATTATTTATTATTTATTATTTATTATTTATTATTTATTATTTATTATTTATTATTTATTATTTATTATTTATTATTTATTATTTATTATTTAATATTTAATATTTAATATTTAATATTTATTATTTATTATTTATTATTTATTATTTATTATTTATTATTTATTATTTATTATTTATTATTTATTATTTATTATTTATTATTAACCATTTTAAATTAATTAACAACTTATTTAGAATTAAATCATATGAAGAAGAAAAAAATAATAACATTGAAACTATTAATAAATACTTCCTACTTTTATATTCAGGTATAATTTAATTATTATTATTATTATTAACATTTAAAAATAAAATTTAGAAACAAAAAATATAAATATAAACATTAAAACTGTATATTAAAATTTATATATTAGATATTCAAAATAGGAAATTTGAAAAAGCAATTACTATTGGTAAAGAGTTTTCTGAAAAATTAACAAATATGGGAGAAATACCAGATAAAAACAATGTATTATGTAACTATTATAACAGTATGGGTATATGTTATATGGAAACAAAACAATATAAGGAAGCGTTTGATTGCTTTAAAAGAGGTAATATAATATTAATAATTAATTAATTAATAATAAAATATATAATAATAAAAAAAAAAAAAAAAAAAAAAAAAAAAAATTCTAAAGATAAATTATTAATAATAAATATATATACATATATAAATACAATAAATACAATTTACTAATTCATATACATACATATATATATATATATATTTAAATTTTATTAATTTAAATAGATTTAAATATTGCAAAAGATGGTCTTTTGAGTGAATACTATTCACGTGCATTAGGTAATATTGGTAGAATTTATATTAAAATGAAATTATATAAGGAAGCTATTCAAGTTTGGTCCGAAAAATTAGAAATGATTAATAATTACAAGAAAGAAAGAAGTAATGTGGAATCATTATCAGAAGAAGAAAAGGATAAATTAAAAATTAAAGAAATAGAAATGGCATGGCTTAATCATGATATTGGTCGTTGTTATTTAAATCTTGAAAATTATGAAAAGTCATTAGAATATGGTAAAACTTCCAATGAAATTGCAAAATCAGCAAATAACTTAAATTGGTTATTGGCTTCATGTGCTCTTTGTGGACAAACTTATAGTAAATAATATAATAGTTTATTTTCTATTTCTAATTTTTTTTTTTTGTCTTTTTTTTTTTTTTTTTTTTTGATGTTATTGTAATTTATTAATTTATGTTTATTTTTAAATTAAAAATTTTTAAATAAATAATAGTATTAATTTAATATTTTATATTAAATATATATTAATAAAAAAAATTATTATTTCATTTAATATTATTTTTTTTATATAATAATTTATATATTATTTTAAAACAAAAAAAAATTATAAGCTAAATTAAATAATTATGATTTAGCATTAGAATATTATGAAAAAGCATTAGAAATTACTAAAGAATTAAAAGATGAAGAAGGTATAAATTATTTAACAAAAACAATTAAAAATATTAAAGATAAAATTGATAATAATACGGATAATAAAGATAATGAATATGAAAATAACGAAGGTAATACTAATGACGAAGAAAAAGAGAATCAATATGATGAAAATGACTTTGAAGCAGCATCTGATGTTACGGACAAAAATGAAAATAAAAATGACAATGAAGCTGAAAATGGATTAGATGAATATGGATATGAGAATGACTTTGAAGAAAATACTAAAGAATTAGAAAATGTAAATGAAAATGAAAATAAAAATGAAAATGAAAATAGAAATGAAAATGAAAATAGAAATGAAAATGAAAGTGGAAATGAAAATGAAAATGAAAATGAAAATGAAATTGGAAATGAAAATCAACTTGCTGAAAATAATGATGATACTAATAAAGCAATTGATAATGTAAATGAAGAAGAGCATAATCTGGATACTAGTTTTAATATCGACTTTGATCAATTTAGTGCAAATAAAGATGAAAATATTAATGATACCAATGATTTCTTTGATTTTAGTAACATGAGCCATCCTGACATTCAAGACCATGATACTTTAATTCCAGAATTTAATAAATTAGATGATAATAATAGCAATGGAGTTACGGAGGGTGATGATCTCGATCTTAATTCTGATAAAAAATCAGATTCCATAAAATTAGAATTACAAGAAGATGAAATTACTGAAAAAAGAAATAGAGAAATTACTCCTGAAATTATTAGTTTTGAAATTAGTGAAATTAAGGAAAATGAAGAAAGGAATGTTACTAACGATAATAATGAAAATAATGAGATAAAAGAAATTAGTGAAAATAACGAAAACAATACTAATCAATTAAATACCGATGATGATGGTGACAAAATAGAGAATAGTGGAGAGAATAGTGGAGAAATTGATAAGAAGGAAGAAAATGTTGAAAATGAACATCAAAATGAACATGTCGATAATAAAGCCTCTAGTGTTAAAAACAGTACAGAAAGTATATCCAAAGAAAAATCATCAAGTAAACCAGTTAGTGTTAAAAATAGCACAAAAAGTTTAGCTAAAGAAAAATCTTCAAGTAAAGCATCTATTCTTGAAAATATTTATGGAGGTCTAACAAGGGATAAATCGTCCAGTAGACCATCAAGTATTAAAAATATTTTTGGAAGTTTAATAAAAGAAAAATCGTTAAGTAGACCATCTAGTATTAAAAATAGTACAGGAAGTTTAATAAAAGAAAAATCATCAAATAAATCAGTTAGTGGCAAAAATAGTACTACAAGTTTAGCCAAAGAAAAATCTTCTAGTAGACCAACGAGTGGCAAAAACAGTACTACAAGTTTAGCTAAAGAAAAATCTTCTAGTAGACCAACGAGTGGCAAAAATAGTACTACAAGTTTAGCTAAAGAAAAGTCTTCTAGTAGACCAGCTAGTGGCAAAAATAGTATTTCAAGTTTAGCTAAAGAAAAGTCTTCCAGTAGACCAGCTAGTATTAAAAATAGTACTGGAAGCTTAATAAAAGGAAAATCTTCTAGTAGACCTACCAGTGGTAAAAATAGTACAAGAAGTCTTGCTAAGGAAAGTTCTTCCAGTAGACCAACTAGTGGTAAAAATAGTACTTCAAGTTTAGCTAAAGAAAAATCTTCCAGTAGACCAGCTAGTGGCAAAAATAGTATTTCAAGTTTAGCTAAAGAAAAGTCTTCCAGTAGACCTGCTAGTATTAAAAATAGTACTGGAAGCTTAATAAAAGAAAAATCTTCTAGTAGACCTACCAGTAGTAAAAATAGTACAAGAAGTCTAGCTAAGGAAAGATCTTCCAGTAGACCAACTAGTAGTAAAAACAGTACAAGAAGTTTAGCCAAAGAAAAATCTTCCAGTAAACCAACCAGTAGTAAAAATAGTACTACAAATTTAGCAAAAGAAAAATCTTCCAGTAAATCCAGTAATATCAATGAAATTAATGAAAGTAAAGAAGAATCAAATATTTCAAATACGCCATCCATTGTAAAAGACACTGATGATAATAATGAACAAAAAATTGAATCTGAAATTGAATTACCCAAAGAAATTGATAATGCAAATGAAAATAATGATAATTCACCAATAGATGAAACATCTAGTAAGCCTACTAGTGAAAAAAATAGTACCGATGACTTAACTAAAGAAAAATCTGCCAGTATAAATGAAAATGATAATAATGAAAAAGTAGAAGCAGAAGGTACTGCTCTAGAAAATCAAAATGAATCAACAGACATAAATGATAACAATGAAATTAATCCTGAAGGAGAAACGGATAATAACGAAAGCAAAGATAAAACAGAAAGTATACAAAATAGTATACAAAATGTTAATGAAGAGGTATCTGAAACAGTTAATAATCCAACCACAGAAGAAAATCAAATAGAATCCACAGTTGAGAATGTTGAAAATAATGATAACCCAGATAGTTCATATAACCCATATAATCCAATGGATATGGTAGAAGATACAACAGAAGCAGTTAATGAAACAGTAACTGAAACAGTAACTGAAATAGTAGCTGAAAAAATAACTGAAACTATAACTGAAGCAGAAGCAACTGAAAAAGATATTTAAAAAGAAACAAAAAATATTACCGAAAATAAAGAAAATATAACTGAAAATTTATCTGAAAAACCAACCGAATAAGTTTTAATTAAATATAAAAATAAAAATAAAAAAAAATAAAAAAAAAAACATTAATTATAATAATAATTATAATTATAATATTCTATTAAATTTATATTATAAATTCAATTAAACATTATTCATTAAATTTCTTATATAAAATAATATTTACAAACTTAAACCCAAATTCAAGTAAATAAAAAAAATAAAGTAAAATTATAAAAAAAAAAAAAAATTGTTACATTTTAGTTTAATTATTATATTAAAATTACATTTAGTTATTAATTAAAATAAAAAAGAAAAAATAAAAGAAAAAATTTATATAAATTATTTATATATAAAAAAAATATATTACTGAGAGAAAGAAAAAAAATAATGTAAATATTAAAAAATAGATTATGTAGATAATAATATTATTATTGCTACTAATAAAAAAAATAAAAAAAAAATAAAAAAAATAAAAAAAAATAAAAAAAATAAAAAAAAAATAAAAAAAATAAAAAAAAAAATGAAAATAAGAATTAAAATTTAATAAATATATTTTACATTATATAATATAATAATAATAATAATGATATAATTATTATTAAATATTAAGAAATTAAATAATATACACTTATTTTTTTATATAAATAAATTATATATATGAGTTAATTACATTTTACATACTAAACACATTAGAAATTATATAGAGAAAGAGATATATATATGGTTAATAAATAATAAATATACAATCTAAATAATTTATAAAAATTATTAAATATTTAAAAATAATTAATCATTTAGTTTTAAAAAAAAAAAAAAACAAGCAAATTAAAAAGGAATAGCCATTAATTATAAATAAGACAATATGGTAACAACTAATCTCTATGAGATTCAATTTCAACAGATTGGTTATTAAGAAGAATAATTATTATCATTAAGGTTGATAATTTTGAAGGACTAGGATTAGTACTTTTTCTTTTTTTCTCTCTTTTTTTCTCTTTTTTTTTTTTATTTTTATTTTTTTTTTATATATTTTTTTTGTCCTAGTAATGCAATGTTTTAGTATATGAAGGTTGTTTTTTTTTTCAATTTTTATAATTATTTTATAATTTAAAAAAAAGTAGCTCAAAGGGAGCTTATGTTCTATCGCAATGAAAAACCGTCAATTATAAAAAAAAAAAAAAAAAAAAAAAAAAAAAAAAAAAAAATTTCATGATTCAGTACTAATTTTTCCACATGTTTTATTAAACTATTTCATCTTGGTATGCCTGGTAAAAAGTTTTAATTTCTTCTTTAATCTATATTTATCTTCTTAAACTCATACTCATGTTTTTTTTTTTTTTTTTAAAAAATATGATTTTAGACGACATTAATAATCGTCATCTCCTATTATATTTATCAATAATGTTTTAATTAGCATAGTTTCAGTATTGGAAATAAAAATAAAAATAAAGTGGAAGGTTTTTTTTTGTAATTATTGTTTTAATTACTCCCTGTGAAAACAAAGCAAAATTACTACCTTTATCATGTTTTTAGATGAACTATCAAGAATAAAATATTATTTGGAATAAAAATAAATGGTCAACTATGTTATTTAAACCTTTTATCTTTGTTCATTCCCGATCTTATGAAATTCCTACTTTCTTTTCTTTGGTATATATTCTATTCATAAGGTTTTATGCTATACTTGATGTTGGAATTTCATTCATTGATGATTTAATTTATCACCTCAAACAATTATATTTAATATGTAATCCAAAAAAAAAATTATATGTATTTTCATTTTTCAATTTTCTTATTAACAGCAAGGACCCTTTAACTTTAAAAAAAAATATATATATATATATATATATTTCAATATTATATATAGGTTAAGCACAATTATTTTTCCCTATTACCTAATTTCAATAAAAATCAATTTAAGAATATCCAATCTTTTAATTAATATGGGTATTGGTTCATCTCATAACTTCAAAAAAAAAAAAAAAAGAACAATCAAATATCTAATGAATAAAAGGTCAAATTACTTCTATCACACAATTATTTGGATAATATCTGAAAAGGAAATAATTATTTGTTGTAATTTTATAATTTTAGGTATCAATAAAAATACTATGTTCTTTTATTCACATCAAAAAAAAATATATATTAAAATAAAATTTAATAAAAAAAAAAAAAAAAAAGTTAACTCAATTACAATGAATATAAAGAGAAAAATTTTAAAAAAAAATTATTATAATGATATTATGATGATATTATGATATGAATAGAGAGATCATTTCTACTAAAAAAATAAATATTTAATAAAATAAAACAAAAGAAAGTAGCCTCTGTAAAAAGTAATTTGTGTGGAAACCATTAAACTCCCCCTCCAACAAAGAGAGAAATATTATCATGGAGATTCAATTTTCCATAGATTCGTTATGTATAGAACAATTATTACTATTTTTATGTAAAGATTGTATTAGGAGGAGCTAGTAATAGAGAGTAGAGGTTCTTCTTTTGTCATATCGTTTTGACATGGACTCTTTTTGTTGTGAAAGGTCTTTTTTTTTTTCAATACCAATCAAAGAGTGACTCAAGAGTTACTAATGAAGTTATAATTCTGGGTAAGGTAATCCGTGAAGCTAACTATATATGGAGCATTAGATCCAGAACTCTTTTAATAGAAGTTATTTTAAAATATCTTTTTTTCCCCAGTATGAAATTGTAACTCATTTAAAGGTAAAATTCCAACATGAAGAAACATAAAAAATATATATAGAAATATTTTATTAATATATTGTCTTCTTCTCTCCTCGAACCCACGGATAAAATGTCAAATACAGCGTTTCCACCAAAAAGGATACACAGTTCCAAAAAATTAATATTATTTTCATAGTTAATTTCAGATACATCAGAAAGGTTCATCATTTTCTTTTCTGAAATTAAAGAAAAGTTAAGGAAGAAATCCTCTACAAAGGGTATGAATTGAAGCCTAAATTCTTTGAATTTAGTACAAGAAATAACCCAAAATATAAAATAAGGAATAATAAGAATACAACATGGACAGCATGTTGGGAAATTTTCTTTAGCAATTTTATTTTTAATATTCATATTCACATCAAATTTAAATCCACATTTAATTCGTCCAATCCAAAAAAAAAAAAAAAAAATCTCAGTGAGAACTAAGGATATTTAAGAGAGAGTTGATGATTTAATTTTTTTTTAAAACTAAATTTATACTTCTTATAATTCATTGATCTGATAGCTGATTTGTTGGTGAAAAAGTCATTTTCCAAATAGATTTTTCTAATTAAAGCAGGAGGTTTATCTTTAATAGTTTTATTATTAGAGATTTTTTCGACCATGAGCAGTACGATAACGTTGGAATATTGTTAACTAAATCAGCTATAATGCAAGAAGAGTTTTTCCATTTATTAAACCAACGAATCATGGCATTATCACAAAAACAAGTAATTGATGGTATACACAATTCTTTAGACATGTTGAATAAGGAGGTGTTGGATTTTAAATTTTTAAAACCGGAACTCCAAAACATACCACGATTAAAGGCTGATTGTGCTTTTTTTTTTGTGTATGATTTATTTGAGCCAAGTAATGGAGCATAGTAGAGAACCGTACTAAGAACGAATGATATTAAGATTTGAAATTTAAAATAATATGGTATATTTTTATTGGTTAAAAAACGAAAGAAAGAGTTAATGTATAGTTGATTTTTGTATTCATTTTGAAAATAATAGATTTTAATTCTAGAGATTCATCGAATGATATTCCTAAGGTAGGTGTATTGATTAGACTTCGGTAAAGAATGTATACCAAGATAGAAGGTTGGATCTTGGTAATTCCTTGGTTTAATGAAAAACTTTGGTTTAACAACAAAGGTGGTTCATTTATCAATCAATTCCAAATGTCATTTCATTTTTAATACTCCAATTGAAAACGCTATTTAAAAGATTCTTTAATTTAGTTTTGTCTAGAGTAATAAGTACAATGTCATCAGCAAAGAGACCACCACAGTATCTTTTAACTTCATTACCATTTGTTTTAATAATTACACCATAATTGTTACAGTTATCAAGTACATTATTGATAAAGATATTAAATAATATAGAAGAAAGGGGACAACCTTGCCGAACACCACGATGAATCGGGAATTCTTCTGACAATTGACCATTAAAAACCGCACGGGCTTTAGATGTAATATATAAATTAGTTAAGAATTCATAGCATTTACCACATAATCTCATTTTATAAAGTTTCATTAAAAAAAATATTAAAAACTGGTTTGGAATCGTAAGTTTTTTTATAAGATTAAGAAAAGCTAGATAAATGAAATCACCTTTAATAGATCTTCCTTGAAAGATTTCAAAGAAGATCTATTAAAGGTGATTTATATTGATATAGGAATAGATATTTAGGGTGGCAGAAAGTACTTTTTCCAGCTTCTTGAAGACATATACTAATGGGTTTAAAGATGGAATTAAAATGGGTTAAACCAACACGTTTCTCCGAGTTCCATCCGTTAATATTTTAGCTATTACAGAAATTGAAGAAATGATTATTCAATGAGGGATTAACATACAGAATTTCATTGGACATAGGTATCGTAGGTTCAGAGCAATACATTTTCCTTTCACTATCAATTTTACTAAAGGTTCGAATCTTTGAAACAATTTTTCAATTAATTTTATCAATAGGAAGGTGATTGGTAATCATAAAAATTACTTTAAAATAGTCATAATTATCATCTTAGTTAACTCTTATGGCGAAATAGTTTTTTCCGTATTGATATAGTGTTTTTTAACAATTCCATGGATGATGTCGTTACAATTTGAAATTTTACTTACAAAGAACTTCCCTTTTTCTGGTCTCAAACCAAGATTCTAACCCATGAATGAAAACTAATACAAATTTTTCATTCTTTAGTCTAAAGAGCCTTAAACCTCTCAGGATTGAATGGGAGTTGTTGGATGAAGACGACATATTCCAGGTAAATATATATATAAAAGTATAAAAAATATAAAATATGAAAATATAAAAAAAAGAAAAAGTAAATAAATAAAATAAATAAGATGTATAGATAAATTGAAAATTAGTAAATTGTTATAAAATAAGGGATATATAATTATTTTATTTATATATATATATATATATATATATATTGCATATGTAGTTAATAGTATTCTTGAATGTCTAATTGGTTTCTTTTAAGGTTAATAAAATTATTTAATTATTTCTTTAATCCTTTTGTTTATCATTTATTTTATAGTTAGCTAAAATTATTTAAATTCAAATCCTTAGTAATATCTTTGATTTCTAAATTTTTAATCATAAGCTAAAACTAAAATATCATATGAAAATAATTGAAAAACAATGGTAAGTTAGTAAAGAATAATAATCATCCAAACAATGTTATAACTTAAAACTTATACATGAGGTGGAATAAACTAATTCCTACATGGATAATAATTTGTACTATAATTACATGGATGAAAAAATTTTATGATAAATCCCATTAAAGTATAATACATATTATGTTCTTACGTGAAGAAAATATAAAAAAAAAAAAAAAAAAAAAAAAAAAAAATAAAACAATTAAATATCTAATGAATAAAAGGTCAAAAATTACTTCTATCACACAACTATTTGGATAATATCTGAAAAGGAAATAATTATTTGTTGTTAAATTAAAAAAATCATTTAAGATAATTAATATCAAATACAAAACCAATCCATAACAAGACATTCATTGCACAATGTTTTGGATTTGAAAAGCGTCGGCTAACATTATAATTTTACACATGAGAGCAAACGAACTGACTTCCTTTGAAATTGAAAGAAAGAAAGAAAGAAAGCTACCATCTTATTGAATCCCTCCGAGTCCAGATGGCTTATGGACTCATCATTGGATAATACATTATATAATTTAAAGATAAAAATGAAATGTATATAAAAGATTAAGTAAAACAAAAAACAAAAAAAAAATAAAATAAAATAAAATTAAACATAAATAAATTTTTAATTAATCATAAAAAATTTAATGTAATCAAGTATAAAAATAAGTTCGAAAAATTTAAAAAATTTCAGTAACCACAAGATAGAGCATCAAAAGTTAAATTACTTACTAAGGGTTCTGTGATAGGAACTGTGCTGTTAGTAAATGTGTATTGATGAGAATTAAAAGAACTTCTAATTGCATTATTCCTTTGCCATATCGGTACCATTTTCATAAAAAATTAGAAATAAAATTTAAAAATTTATTAATCATTATTATTAACTGATAATAATAATAATAATAATAATAATAATAATAATAATAATAATAATAATAATAATAATAATAATAATAATATTAATAATAATAATAATAATAATAATAATAATAATAATAATTTATAATTTATAATTCTCTAATTTCCTTTTTATTATTATTATTGTCGTTGTTGTTTTTTGTTATTCTCAAATTATTGATATCCCTAATTCTAATTAACAAAAATATTTAATTAAATAAATAATAAATAAAAGATATTTAAAAATAAAAAAAATTTTTTCTTCATTCTTTTTAAACTTAAAACATATAAAAAAAAAAGATAAAAAAAATAAACAAAAAATAAAACACAAAATAAAATAAAATAATGATATAATATATTCTAGTTTCATTTAATTAATATTAGTAAGACTTCACAAGGGCATTATTATACTGAAGTATAATAATTAATTTTGACTTCGCAATGTTAATCATAATTTTAAGATACAAAATTATGATCTTCATTGGTTGCGCTAGCCCTGCTGGCCTGTCTTACTGTTTCTTCAGCATTGACGCTCTTGGTAGTAGTAGTACGATTCGATTTGAACCTATTGAACAAAGACCATTGCTGGCCAATAGCATTAGGTATAATCGATTGGAGAAGTTCCCTGATTTCATCTGGCACTTAAATAGATCCTTCCATTCCCTTGTACTATTATTAATACTTCGACCTCCAAGAAGGAAATTAAACACTTTTTCACACACACTAGAATCAATATATACATTATTTTCAATACTATTACTAACAATACTAACAATACTATTACTAATATTACTATAACTATTATTACTATTACTATTATTACTATTACTATTATCATTATTACTATTAACTATATCATTTGTTAGGTTGCCACGGTTAAAAGCATTATATAAAAATAAAATTTTATCATAAACTTTACTACGAATATGATTGAAAAAAGGACAATCAATTAACCAATGACTTAGCCATTGTTTATTACTTTTACAACAGGAACAAAAATAAAGACACATTTGATCTATTATTTTTGCAGCTTTAGCAATTCTAGCATCTAATCTATATCCGCTTCGTGCTCTCAATAGCCAATAGAAACCATATGAAAGATCAAGATATTCATAACAAAGTTTTATAAATTTTGATGTTTCTTCGAATTTGTTAATAATAATTAATTTATATTATTTTATTAAAAATACATAAATGAATTTTTTTTTTTTTTTTGAAAATGATTAATCTTTTATTTGTTTTGTTTTATTTTAAAAATGAAAATATAAGTTATTCACTTTATATATATAGTAAATGATATTAAATAGATTAAATATAAACATATATAATATAAATGGAAAAAAAATTTTTTTTTTTTTTAAATTGATAAATTTATTATAATAATTTAAAAACTTTATTATAAAAAAAATTATTGAAATTAAAAAAAAATAAATAAATAAATAAATATAATAAATAAATAAAATTAAATTTTATTATAATAAAAATTATAATTATAAATTAAAAACTAAAAAAAAAAAAGTATATATATGTTATACATGGATTAAATATTAATAAAAATTTATACTATTATGTATATATATATTTATATATTTAACATTAATAATTTACTTTTTAAATGTTATTTTTAACTGTAATTTTTTAAATATTATGTTTTTTAATTATTACCTGCAACTTATTAATTGTATTTATTAAAATGATAAAAATGATAAAAAAATGAATAATAATAATAAAAAAAATAAAAATAATAAAAAAAAGCTTTTTCATGATTAAAAATTATGTAAAAATATTTAAATTGAAAAATATTAAAATTATTTGTAGAAAAAAAATAACAAAAAAATATTATTATTATTTTAGCTTGTTATTTAAAAAAATATATATATACTTCAAAATACAACTAAAATTTTGAATTATTATAATAAATATTATTTACCTCTTTTTTTAAGAAGAATTTCTTTTTTTTTTAATTTTTTTTTTTTTATTTTTTTTATTTAATTTTAATATTATATAATTTATAAAATAAAAAAAAAACTATGTATATTATTTATTAAAATAAAAAGGTTTCTTAATTATATATAGTATGTATAAAAAAAAAAGTTATATATATTATTATCCCAAAATAATAATAATAACAATTTTAAATAAAACTATTTAATAAATAAAAAAAAATAATAATAATAAAATTATGGGTGGGAATAAATAACAATAATAAAATCAAAACTATTTAAGTTACTAAAAAAAACTATATATTTTACTAAAATAAAAAAAAAAAAAAAGTGTCTTATTTTATATGGGTTTTAATTTATATTAATAAAAAATATTGGGTTTGATAATCAATTATAAATATTTAATATATAATAAAATAGAAAAAATTCATTTTCCTTATGATTTTCATTTCATTATTGTAATTGAATGGATTTTCTTATATTGTTATACTTTTTTTTCAAAATAAAAAAAATTTCTACTTTTAAAAGGACTCATAAAATTTCTTTTCTTTTCTTTTTTTTTTTTTCTTTTTTTTTTTTTTTTTTTTTTTTTTTTTTTTTTTTTTTTTTTTTTTTTTATAATAATTTTATTGTTTTTTGTTTTGTTTCGTTTCGTTTCGTTTTTGTTGATGTTTTTTTTGTCTTTTTTTTTAATTAGTAATCATTAATAATTATAAATAATTTATATTTTTAATTTAATAATTACTATAATATATACAAATATTTAATAGATATATTAATAGGTGAAAATGATATCTCCTTAATAAATATTATATATTTCAATAAAATATATATAAATAAAAGGAAAAAAAAAAAAAAAAAAAAAAAAAAAAAAAACAGAAAAAGAAAAAGAATCGATTTTGTCTTTTTTTTTTTTAAGAAAATTTTTTTTTTAATTTTTATATTATAATTTTAATGAACTTTTTTTTCTATTATAATTCTTTTCGTATAACTTTCTAAAGAATACTTACTATGTAAATTCTATATTTTATATTTATTTAAATATTTATCGCATGATTATCAAATTTATAGTAATAAAGGTTTTGAAATTTTAATTGTTAATTATTTGTTAATGAAATGATTAATTGATATATATACTTTTCAATTTAAAAAAAATTTAAAAAAAAAAAATAAAAATAAAAAACATTTCATTTTTCTTTTTTTTTTTATCATTAAATAATTTCATTATTGTCATTATTATTATTATTTTTGTTATTATTTAGAAACACGAATTTCCAAATAATCTATTCATTGTCTCCATTTTTACGATTGTATTCTTCCAAAACACTAATAGCTTCTTTAATCTTTCCATCTAAAGCTTCTGGATTTTCTAACATATTTAATAATTCAAGTTTATCCATTTCTAATAACATACCAGTGATTTTACCAGCATGTTGTGGATATTGTTCTTGAATTAAAGGATATAATGCTTCACCTAAAGCACTCTTTTGATCTTCTGGTGACATTGCAAGTAAAGTGTTAGCATTAATAGCTGGAACAACTGGCTTTGGACCCATTGGACCATTACGTGGATTAGCTTGTGGATACTTAAAGTTTCCTGGGCGACGATTTTGCATAGCTGGGTTAACTAATGGCTGACCTGGAGCGGCCATTGGTTGAGAAACTGGCAATTGTGGACGGTTGCCAGGTTGACGTGGTGGTTGTTGTCTTGGTTGACGTAAATTATTTTGTTGGAATGGTGGAACTGGGTTTTGTTGATTTGGCCAACTACGACGATTCATTATTTGTTGTTGGAAGAACATGTTATTTCTATTTTGTGGTAAATTGTTTGGATACATATATGGTACATTATTAAACATTGGAGCATTTGGAACTTGAGCTGGAACTTGCATATTACGAAGTTGAGTTCTTTGGTTGATTTGAGCTTCTAAATGAGCCTTTCTATCTTCTTTACGTTGAGCAAGAGCAACATAGATTGGCTTATTGTTTAACATACGACTATTCATTTCAGAAACAGCCTTGGTGGCTTCATCAGGAGATGAGAAACATACGAAACCGAATCCCTTACTAATATTAGTCTTTTCATCTCTCATAACCTTAGCACTAGTAATAGTACCATATGGACTGAATTCTTGACGAAGTCTTTCATCATCAATTGAATCATCAAGATTCTTAATATATAAGTTAACACCTTGATATTTATTTAATTTTTCTTCTCTTAATCTTTCATATTGTTTTCTTAACTCTTCTTCTCTTTCAGATTTCTTTTGAGCTCTTGAAACATATAATTGCTTACCATGATATTCCTTTTCATGCATACTTTCAACAGCTAAATGAGCTTCATCAGAATTTTCATAATTAATGAAACCGAAACCACGAGATTTACCATTTTCATCCTTTTGAATAACGCATGAAGTAATTTTACCGAATTTTTCAAAATCTTTTTCTAAGGTCTTTTCATCAACTGATTCATCAATGTTCTTAATGTAAATATTAGTGTACTTCTTCATTTGTTCTTCAATCTTATTAATACGTTCTTTCTTTGGAATATGGTGACCAACGTAAACCTTTTTATCATTTAAAAGCATACCATTCACACCCTTAATAGCAGCTTCAGCGGCTTCAGCATTTTCATAATGAACAAAACCATATCCTTTACTAACACCATCTTCCATAGCAACCTTACAACTAAGGATATTACCGAAGGCAGAGAATGTATCATGAAGGGCCTTGTTATCAATTGAAGGATCTAAATTCTTGATGAAAATATTTCCAGCACCAGATTTTCTCAAGGATGGATCACGTTGAGACCACATGATACGAATTGGACGACCTCTAACTTCAGTATAATTTAGGGTTTCTAAGGCTCTTTCACCTATTATATTAATTTTTTAAAAAAATAAATTACATATTCCAATTAAAAAATTTAAATCAATTATAACAAATTATTTTACTTACAATCAGCAATATTATGGAAATTAACATAAGCATATCCTAATGAACGTCTAGTAACGGCATCACGACAAACACGAATTGAATCAACTGGTCCAACTTGGTTGAAAATTTCAAAAAGGATAGCTTCAGTAATACTTTGATCTTTATATATCAAAAATTAATTTATTTAGTAAGTCTATTTTTTCAATTGTGTACTGTTTTCTTTTTCATAATACTTATATTAACCACCAATAAATATTTACCTAATTCACCAACATATAAACTAGCATTTGGTGAAGTCATTGGGGCACTGCTTTCAGAAGTTGGAACTTCAGTAGGAACTGGTTCAGTAGTAGCCATTTTCTATAATATAAATAAAATATTATTAATTTACTTTTTACTTTACTTATTTTTTAATTTATTTTTAAACTCTTAAAATAAAAAACATTGTTTTAAAGGACAATTAATTGATCATCTCTTCTTTTGTAACTTTATATATACTCATTTTTCTTATAAAAATGAGTATGAGTATATAAAATGAGTATTTATTTATTTTATATATATCTCAAAAAGAAAAAAAAATAAATATTATTTTTAACAAATTTTCTTTGTTTCATTTTCTTCAATCTTTTCTTTGTTTTGTTTTTTTTTCTTTTTTTTTTTTTTTTTTTTTTTTTTGGCTTTTTGTTAATGATTCTGACTTGTTTAGATTTATTTACCTCTCACAAAAACATTAAATATTATTATTTTATTATAACTTATATACAATAGTTATAATAAAATTGATATATATAAAATTGCCCTTTCCAATAGATTTTTTATTTTTATAATATTTTAATCATAATATTATAAAAAAAAAAAATAAAAATAAAAAAAAAAGTACATAAAATGTATATATTTATTTTTTATTTTAAAATATACCTCTTTTTTAAATATATTATAATTTCCTTCTTAATTAAAAATATTGTATAAAGAAATATACGATATGATATATGCGTATGTGAAAGAAACAAAAACGAATGAATGTTTTTTTTTTTTTTTATGTTTTTTATATTTTACAATTTTTTTTTGTCTTTTTTTCTATAAAAAAAAAATATTTTCTTTTTAAATAAATTAAAAAAAAAAAAGTTTTTTTTTATAATATATTTTTTATATTTTTTTTTTTTTTGTTTTTTTATATATATAATGAATAAAATGTTCTATAAAAAAAATAAAATAAAATTAATATTAGATTAATTTATTTTATTTTTTTATTTGGTACTTAAAAGTATCTTTTGTTATTATCTTAAACAAATAATAATTAATGATAAAAAGAAGAGAAAAAAATATATATATATATGTTTTTTTTTTTTTGTTTTAAAATAAATAAAAAAAAAAATTTTTTTTTTAATATATTAATTTATGTATATTACATTTACATTACAACTATATTATTAAATATTATTAGCAAATTAATATTTAAATTTATTTATATATATATTTGTTTATTTATTTTAACTAATTACATATTTAATCATTTATTTATTTATCTAGTTAATTAGTTATTTATACATTTATATATTATTTAATTATTAATATATTAATTTATCAATAGGCTATTTATAAGCTTTTTAATGTTCAGTATTTAATATATTGCATTTTATTATAATATATATAATAGTTAATTTTAAGTTTTATTAAAATATGGTTAAATCTTTTGTAGATGATAATATATTTTAATATATATTATTATATATTATTTATATAATATTTCATATATAAGTAATATAATATATTTCTATATTACATATATTGGATAATTAAGTTTTTCATATATAAATATTTACACAAAAAATTTAAAAAGTTTATTTATTTATTTATTTATTTATTTATTATTTATATATTTATTACTTATCTATTTATTTATTAATTAATTAATAAATTAATTAATTTATTTACTTATCTATTTATTAATCTATTTATTTATTTATCTATTTATTTATTTATTTTTAGTTAGTTAGTTAGTTAGTTATTTATCCATTTATCTATTTATCTATTTATTTATTTAAAATTTCAATACCATTGGTAATTTTAAAAAATTAAATAAAAATTAATTTGATAATGAATATAATAATAAAATCTATAAATTTTAATTAATATAAATTCAAACAATGATTTATTTTTTTTTTTAACAAGATTAATATATGAACATGTATATTATTCTATTAATTGATTAAATTTAAAATTTATTAAAAAAAAAAAAGCTTAGAGGCTTAAAGTCAATGAACGTATCAAATTAAGCTACGATTATTACATATTGGATTAGATTTTATTATTTAATTTTAATTTCATTTTCAAGATATAAATAATAATAAATATATATAAAATATATAAATAATATAAAATATACAAAATATATAAAATATAAAATTAAAATTATTAAAAGGATATATTTAATAATTTACTAATTATTATGGAATGTGATACAGTAATATTAGAGTAATAATTATATAAATATTGAAATAAAACTTTCTTTTTTATATAATAGTCTAACTATTTCTTTTTTTGTACGAGAACTTTGGTAACTTTTGTATACATTATTTTTTATTAAATTATTTATTATTTATTATTTATTATTTATTATTATTTACTATTAATTTATTAATTATTTATTATTTAATTATTTATTATATTTATTATTATTGATTATTATTGATTATTGATTATTGATTATTGATTATTGATTATTGATTATTGATTATTGATTATTGATTATTGATTATTGATTATTGATTATTGATTATTGATTATTGATTATTGATTATTGATTATTGATTATTAATTATTATTTATAATTTATGTTCTATGTATGAAACTCTTTGGATTAAATTATATTGGCCTTGCTTCAAAGGGAAGTTAGGAACTGGAGAAGTAGCACTATAGAAAAATTCATTTAGCAACAATTTTCATGTTATAGTCAATGTTGAAGCACTCAGTAAGATCGTCCAGTAGGGATAATTCTGCCATTATAAAAAAGAAGTGTATGACTATCTCAATAATCCTACTGCTCCTTAGGGAATGAGGAAGCTGAAATCAAGAATGGTACACACCGAAAATAAAAAAAAAAAAAAAAAAATTATTATTTATTAGTTTCTTTTTTATTTTTTTTTTTTAATATACTATTTATTTATGGATTTTTATCATTTATTCATTAATTTTTATTGTAGTTAATCAAAATCGTGCTACTGATGAAGAAAACCATTAAAATATTTATAGCTGATAATAATGAAAATGGTGAAATCAGTTAGATATGCCACAATAGTTATAATAATCGGATGGATAGCCCTTTTTATGAATAGAAACTATTGAGGCGTTATTCCATGATTTTGGTAAATCAACATTCCAAATACGATTGATTAAGGCTTTAAAGCATTTAAAGCCAGATAAAAATATTACTATTATTTTCACTTGATTCTTCTAAATCATTTTTACTAGGAATCAAAGCTTTGAAGAATTCCATTGGAATACCATTAGGACCACAGCTTTAAAGCTAGACATAGATGAGATTGCTTCGCTAATTTCTTCATCGTTAATATTATGGTAAAAGAATATACCCAAAATGACAGTTTATTAAAAATGAAAAATATAAAGGAACAAGGAAAGTTGGTATTGAAGCTTTAAGTGGTTTGGATATTCAAGGAACTTTTATATATTATATAGTATTATACTAAAATAACAATATAATAACACCGGTAAATTGTTTATAAGATTCACTATTACCAGCTTTAGTATCAGAGTCATAATAAGCAATACAACATACAATGAGTACAATTATAATCAAAAATCCTAGAGTACCAAGAAATATAAGACCACGTTCAATGTCAGTTTCCCCCTCGGATTGTTCAGGCCAATGGCATACTCCATCACAATCACCTTCTGCACATTCATCTCTAGTGGTACAAGGATCTCCCATAAATATGCCACAATGTCCATCTACGCAACGTTTGATATCTCCGTTTTCGTTAAATACACATCTAGTATTCACACATTTATTTGTAAAGCATTGAGAATCTTTAGTACATCCAATAGTAACTTCTTCAAGAATGTCGAAATTAAAATTATATGTGTATGGATCCAATATATATCTATTGAGTTTATTTTTTTTTTATGCTCGGAATTATTTTTTGGTAGTGAGGTGTTAGTATTAATTGGAATTTCGATAAATGGAAATTTAAGTTCTGTATCGGCTTTAAAACAGTATGAGCCAACAAAATTCACATAAATGGAGTTAGTAGTTGTATTTACGTGGTAAGCATATTCGTAAGGAAGATCATCTGATTCGACGTCATATTTTTCAGAGTAGCCATGCTGAAAAAACGATGCAAAAAAATGTATATATTACTAAAATTGAGCAAAGCGACATTTCAGTTACTTCCAATTTTTCATATATTTAAATTGTAATATGGTTATTATTTATTTGTTTAATGTTGTTCAAATATTTATATACAATTTTATTGTATTTTTATTGATGTATTTATTGTTAATATAATACTACAAATCACTTTATTTATACTTTTACACTATATTCAGAAATATATATGTAAATATATTTTAAATATAATATATATTTAATTCATTAGTTTATATTGCTGTTCTATTATTTTTTCAATAGTTATTTAACATTAATTGAAACTCAGTTATATAATGTTCACCATTATTTAGTAATTCCTATATATATACTACAATAAATTATTATTGTTTCCATATACCAATTAACAAACTTTTTTTTAATGTTAATTATAAATATGATTTTATTAGAAATAATTGCAATAAGAGTTTTATTTCATATATTTCAAATATTTTTACTAAACCATATCAATTATATAATTTCCAATATAAAATAAAATAAAAGCCTATTATATAGTAATATAAATCAATCCTTTAATTATTACCAGATTTTATAAATAATCAATTATTATATCTACTTGTTCTTAAACTATTATCAATTAAAATTTATCTACAATATGTATAATTATACATTACTACTAGTAGTTGATTTCTTGATTAATTTTAATAAAGTTAAAATTTAATAATCCTCAAAATTAATTTACAACGAAAATAAACTTGCTTTACAATTTAGAATATATATTTTATATATCATTGCTCTTTTTAAAATTATATTCAAATTATTAACTCCAATACTTTAATAATATTACAATCATTTAAATAATATATATATGTTATTCTCTTTAATCCATTATTTTGATTATTATATGAATTATAATATCTGATGGATTTATTAAATAATATTTAGGTAATAAACTCCTTTAAAACATTGAACAGGTTTTAATAAAATTTTTAAAATTTATCTTTATTTATTTGTACATATATATATATTTTAATATTTTATTTTAATTTAATTTTTATTTTTTTTTTTAAAAAAAAAAAAAAAATAAAATTATTAACAAAAACTTTAAAATTTAGTAAATTTAAAATTTTTTTTTTATTTTATTTTATTTTCTTTTCTTTTTGGCCCACTTCAAAACTTAAAAATAAAAATAAATAAATTGAGAAAATTAACAAAAATAAATAAATAAAAATATAAATAAATAAAATAAACTAATAATAAATAATAATAATAATAAATATAATAATAAATATAACAGTAATAATAAAATATAATGATTAAAAGTAAAAAAAAAAAAAAAAAAAAAAAAAAAAAAAAAAAAAAAAAAAAAAAAAAAAAAAAAAAAAAAATAAAATAAAATAAAATAAAATAAAATAAAATAAATAAATAAATAAATTCATATCCATATTCAAAAAACTTCATATTTTTTCTTATTTAATTTATAATCTACTCTTCTTTTATATATATATATATATATAAATATATATAAAGAACATGAAATAAAAATAAAAAATAAAATAAAATAAAAAATTTAAAATTTAAAATTTTTATGAAAAAGAAAAAATAAAAAATTCTCAATAAAATACTTTAATTAGTAAAAAAAATTAAATATCAATAAATAAAAGTACAAAAAAAAAAATAAAAATAAAAATAATATCAAAGAAATAAACAATAAATCAAAAAAATCAAAAAAAAATACAATAAAATAAAATATATATATATATATAATAAAGATTAATTAAAAATAAAATAGAATAGAACAATTTTATTAAATAATTTCAAAACTATATAATAATCATTATTTCTTTTCAAACTTTTTTTTGTTCTTTCTTTCTTCATTTTAAATATTACTCCTATATTATGATAAGGAGGTGGAGGATAATAATTCTTCTAATTATATCATCTCTTTTCAAACTTTTTTTTTATTCCTTTTATAAATTTATATCCATCCATTTAAATTATTATTTATATTATGAATTATATATTATAAAAGTTTATTTAAAAAGTTCACTTTCTCAAGATGATAAGGAGAAGGAGAATAATTTTTCATTTTTCTAATAATATTTACCTTTTCTTTCTTGCTGATATAAATCTCAAATATTTTTCTTTTAATATTTATTAAAATATAAAAAATTTATAAAAAACTTTTATTAATGTCTTTATTATTTATATTATTTCATTGAATATTAAATGAATCATATTTATTTTATTATATATATATATTCATTGTCAATTATTTATTACTAGTTATTTTTTTTAAAAAAATTTTTTTAGAAAAAAAAAATAACTAATAATAAATAATTGACAAAATAAAATAAATATAAAAATAAAATTATGTATATTTTAATGTATGCCTATTATTATATATTTTTTTTAAAAGAGATTCTATGTTTTTTTGTTTTTTTGTTTTTTTGTTTTTTTGTTTTTTTTTTGTTTTTTGTTTTTTGTTTTTTTTTTTTTTTTTTTTTTTTTCTTTTGTATTTTATAAATTATATTAATTTAATAAATAAATAATTTATATAATAAAAAAGAAATAGAAAAAAGAAAGAAGAAATTAATATTATTAAGTGTTTATAAAATGCTATGATTGAGATACAACTTTTATTTCCATACGAGTTAGAACCTTAACAACAATTAAATAAAATAATAAAAGTCCCAATATAATTTTCCATTTATTATCATTTATAGGTTTAATAAAAGATGCTAAAGTATCATTCATATTATTTAAAATAACTTGTTTATCATCATTAGTATTTATGTCTTTGGTATTAATATTTTGTTTCTCAACCTTAATAGTTGAATTATTCTTTGTACATAGAGGTGGATTTAAATTTATTGACATAACATTATTAATTTCATTTTCTGCAACGTTCGTAACACATAATTCAGGGAATACCACTATTAATTTTTTTTTTTTTTTTTAATTTCATTTATATTCATAAAATATAAAATATTTATATAAAATATTTATTATTTTATATTATAATATTAGTAATAAGCTTTATATTATACTTTTTTTTTATTTTGTTTAAAATAATAATAAAAATAAATAAAATTTTAAATAATAAAAAAATAAATATTACTTCTAAATACTGGATTATTAATATTATAATAATGTGAATTCTTTGATAATCTTATTTTTTCTTTTGTTGTTGTATCTATACTTCCAGTAGTTGGTTTATCTTCCAGCTTTATTTAATGTTAATAATAAATTTTTATATATTAAAATATTATAAATAGTTTAATAACACATTCTTTTTTTTTCATCTTTAAAATATAGATTTTACCATAAAACTAAGTAAACCTGTCAATATAGTAGATACAGACCATTGTGGATTCCATAAACCAGCTAAGATTTATATATACGTGATTTATTATATAATTATTAACACTCCTTATTTAATATTTTCTCTTATATTATAAAATAAAATAGAATATAAAAAAAAAAAAAAAATAAAAAATAAAAAACTTACGATGGTAGTCACTCATAGTCAAACATAATCTATAATCAATTTGGAAACGACCTTTTTTTTAATATAATAATTATATCAATAATAATAAATGTTATTATTTTATTTTATTGTATTTTATTAATAATGTTATTTTATTATTATTATTATTATTTGTTCTAAAATAAATAATAATCAGAAATATATATTATTAAATATATATTTAGTAAATACCATTTGGAGTTAACATTTTTATTGCAGGTGGTTTATATGGGTATTCTGATGGAAATATTAATTTACCATGATATTCACCTCCTTCATATGGAGAATCTGGTGGACCAGTTAATACGTAATGCCTTTAATAATAATTTAATTTAATTAATAAATAGAAAATAAATATGAAATTATTTTTTATTATTTAAAATTTATTTTTTCATAATTAAAATATATATATTTAATTTTCAATAAAGTATATTTTATATAAATAAGTAAATAATTAAAAAAAAAAAAAAAGAAAACTAAAATAAAAGATTTACCATTCTAATATATTTGACTCTAAAGGTTTTGCTTTTATGAATGGAACTGGATTTTTAACTATGTCAATATATTCTCTTGTTAATCTTTTAAATGCTGCATTTGTTGCCATTTTGTATTATAATTTGTAATATATATATAATTTTTTTTTTTTATTTTATTTTTTTTTATTATTATTATTATTTTATTTGTTATTGTTGTTTATAATTATTTATCTCTTCCTTTTTTTTTTTTTTTTTTTGTATACTTTGAAGTAAATTTAATAAATTAAATTATTATATATTTTATTTGTTCTTTAATTTATTTAATATCGTTTTTTTTTTAAAAAAAAAAAAAAAAAAAAAAAAAATATTTAATATATTAATTATATTTATTTTTTGTTTTTTGTTTTTGTTTTTTGTTTTTCTTTTTTATTTTGTTTTTCGCTTTTTTTTTTTTTTTTATTCTTTCTTTTTATTCTTTAGATATTATTAATGTTATATAAGCAATATTGATATATTACTATTAAATTTATTACTTTCAATCTTTACAACAAAGTAATTTTTCAAATAATATTCTTTTTTATAAAAAATAATTTTAGAAAAAAAAAGAAAAAAAAAAAAAAATATATATATATATATATATGACTAAATATTACTAAAATATATATATGTGACAAATATTACTAAAAAAAAAATTAAAATATAATG
Organism: Neocallimastix lanati (nom. inval.); assembly: GCA_016946835.1. Classification (NCBI taxonomy): domain Eukaryota; kingdom Fungi; phylum Neocallimastigomycota; class Neocallimastigomycetes; order Neocallimastigales; family Neocallimastigaceae; genus Neocallimastix; species Neocallimastix lanati (nom. inval.). The sequence goes on from JACVTC010000025.1 coordinate 610,887, forward strand.
AAAATAAAAAAAAAAAAAATTGAGAAAAATATATCTTCTTTTATAATAGATTAATTTATTTATTTAATTATTTATCTATCAATCTATTTATTTATTTATTTATTATTTATTTATTTATTTATTTATTATTTATTATTTGTATTTTTTTTATATTTATTTATTTACTTAGTATTTATTTATTTATTTATTTATTATTTCTTTTTTTTAGCTTTCTAATAAATTGGAATTAAAAGTTTTACTAATTCAATATATTAAATAATATATTAAAATATATTCATATATTTAAATAATATATTAGAGTATAGTAGAAATTGATATAGTATATTACTAATCAATATAATTTCAATATATTAAAAAATTTTGACTGTTTATAGTGTATTAATAGTGGCTGATAACATTTTGTATTTTTTCGTTAATTTTCATTTGTTAATATAAACATAATTTATTATTTTTATTTGAATTCTTTTTTTTATTTTTTCATTTTATATCAAGATTTAATACATTATTTGATTACATATATTAACAAGCCATACAAAATAGAAAAAATTAGGAGATATTTTATATTGGAAGGAAAAAAATTGGAAATAATAATAATAATAAATAAATAATAATAATTATATTAAAATAGGATTAGGTCTAATAATTAAAATAGATATTATAAAAATTAATATATGAATTTTATAAATTATAAATTAAATGTCAAATTATTCTTTTTTTTTTTTTTTATTTTATTAATTTTTAATTTATCGATAAAGTCAATAAAATTATATTTCTTTATATTCTCTTAGGAAATGTTTTATTATAAAAGAGGTCTTTGATTACTTCTATCAATAATTATTCGTTGTTAATATTTATTTTGATATAAATAATTGAATAATTAAATAATTAAATAATTAAATAATAAATAAATAATAGTACTAAAAAAGAAAAAAAAGAAAAAAAAATTAAATGCAGTTATTCCACTATACAAAGTCAAAGTCAAAAATAATTAATTTAATATATAAATAGAAAGTTTAAATAATAATAAAAAAATTCAAAAAAAAAAAAAAAAAAAAAAACAATTATAACTTTTTTTTTTTTACAAATTTTATTTTATATATCAAATTTTATTCTTTCTTTTATTCTTCCTTTTATTCTTTCTTTTATTCTTTCTTTTATTCTTCCTTTTATTCTTCTATTCTTTTTATCTTTTTCTTTTTTTCTTTTTTCTTTTGATTTTTCTTTTTCTTTTGATTTAGATTTTTTCTATTTTAACTTTTATCTAATTATTTAAAACATAAGAAAAAAAAAAGTATTCCTGTAATTTAACTTATTTTTTAAAAAAAAAAAAAAAAAAAAAAAAAAAAAATAAATAAATAAAGGTTTAAAAAAAAAAAAATTAATTAGTTGGTGTGGCTTTTTTTAAAATAAATAAATATAAATTATAAAATTCACAAAAATTTTAATCTTTTATATTATCAATATTTATTTATTATTTATTATTCAATTATTTATTATTCAATTATTTATTATTTATTATTTATTATTTATTATTTATTATTTATTATTTATTATTTATTATTTATTATTTATTATTTATTATTTATTATTTATTATTTATTATTTATTATTCAATTATTTATTATTTATTATTTATTATTTATTATTTATTATTTATTATTTATTATTTATTATTTATTATTTATTATTTATTATTTATTATTTATTATTTATTATTTATTATTTATTATTTATTATTTATTATTTATTATTTATTATTTATTATTTATTATTCAATTATTTATTATTTATTATTTATTATTTATTATTCAATTATTTATTATTTATTATTTATTATTTATTATTTATTATTTATTATTTATTATTCAATTATTATTTATTATTCATTATTTAATAAATTATTTATTTATTATTTATTATTTATTATTTATTATTTATTATTTATTATTTATTATTTATTATTCAATTATTTATTATTCATTATTTATTATTCATTATTTATTATTCAATTATTTAATATGTATTATTTAATTATTTATTATTTATTATCTATTATTTATTATTTATTATTTATTATTTATTATTTATTATTTATTATTTATTATTTATTATTTATTATTTATTATTTATTATTTATTATTTATTATTTATTATTTATTATTTATTATTTATTATTTATTATTTATTATTTATTACTTATTATTTATTATTTATTATTTTATTTTATTTCAATAGCTAATCTATCCGTACAATAAATAAATTTCTGTTTTTTATTTTATAATTTTATTAACTTGATTCAGAATCGTTGATTTTTTTTTTTTTAGACTAGAAAGAGAATACACTTCCAGTACTTTATTAAGGGAGAGTTGCATTTCCCCAAATTGCATTTCGCCAGGTTACATTTCGACAAGCGGAGTATTGTTATAAATAAATGAATAAATAAATATTAATTCAAAATAATTTTCTTTAAAATTGTTTTATTCAATATTAATTTTATTTATTTATTTATTTATTTATTTATTTATTTATTTATTTATTTATTTAATAATTTTCAACTTGGCGAAATGCAATTTGGCAAACTATTAAATAGATGCATATATTTTTATGTATTACATTTATTAAAAAAAAATACATTATATAATTTAAAGGAAAAAAAAAATAAAATAAAATAAAAAGTATATAAAAGATTAAGTAAAATAAAAAAAAAAAAAAAAAAAAAAAAAGAATTTAATTAATTATAAAAAATTTATTGTTATAAAAAATAAACAAATAAGTCCAAAAGTTAAAAAAAAAAAAAAAAAAATTCTGTGTGATGTATACTATATATAGTAGCATGATCACCAATTAAATATAAAATAATTAAAGCAAAGAAGTAACATATTTAAAATAGATTAAGTGTGATTATCGTACTAAATTCTTCCCTGAACCACAAGAAAGATCATCAAAAAATTGAATTACTTACTATAGGTTCTTTGTTCTGAAGTGGGTTGTTAGTAAATGTGTATTGATATTGATGAGAATTAACAGGACTACTAACTGCACTATTCTAATGCCATATTGGTACGACGACGTCGATACTCTTGGTAATAAAAGGAAAGTGTTTTTTTTAGCTAAATCTCTCAAAAAAAAAAAAAAAAAAAAAAAAAAAAAAAGTAACTCAAGAGAGAGCTACTGATGATTGGTATTGTTTTAGCAAAGATATTCCAACAAGCCCCACAATCTACGGGGACAGTAGACCCCTGTGAACTTTCTAAAAGTTGTTCACTTAAATGTCTCCGTTCCTCAATATTGAATTGTAGCTCATCTAAAGCTGAAATTCCACCAAAAAAGGAATATATAAAATATATTCCCGTTTATGAAAATTTTCATATTCTAAAATATATTAGAATAAGAAGAAAGTTAAGGAAAGATTCCATACTTTTATTGGTAAATAAAATGAAAAAGTTCATCGATAAATAATCTAAAGATTTACATCGACATAGAGTAAAAAGGTAGAGCATTCAAATATCCAATATATAAAAAAAGATTGATCATCTTTTTCCACAGCAAAGGGCAGAATTTAGGAAAATCGTCAGAAACTTCTACTTGTAATAGTAGTATTATATTTGTAGCCAGCTCTTAATCTTTAGATCCAGTTAAAACTTTTATTTCCTTGGAATTTTGCAACATCAAACCAATAAGATTCAATAATATCTTTGAATTTAGTGATATTCTTTTTTTCCTAATCTTCTTGTAGAGCACCAGCGATTTTTTCGATCTAAAAGAAAATGAACCTTCCAAAATTTTGTTATAAATAATTTCAAGGCATTTACCAGTAGAAGGAAATATTTCTTCTAGATTATGCTTACAAAAGAAAGCTTTAAAAAATTCAATAAGAATATTATCATCAGGTCCAGGAGTTTTTATTACACTTCATCATAGAAAGTACTATGTTTTCTTATATCAGAGAGTGAAACAGGATCCTTATGATAAAAAAAAAATTAAAAAAAAATAAAAAAATTTTATTTAAATCAGAAATAAAAATGAAATGAAATGAAATCGGTAAATCAAATTTCCTAACTCCTATAGACCAGACCGACCATTAATATTAATATTCTATATGAACGATCATTCCCTGTATCAAGAGAAGTGCTGATAGTAATACCCCTCAGAGACACCATTTCTGGCGGTACGCTTTTCAGGGAATTATGACTTTTTTAATAAAACGAATAAACAAATAAATATAAATAAATAAAGTAATAATAATAATAATAATAAAATTTTTAAATATAACAATACATTAACAATTCACAATAAAAAAATAAAATAAAATAATGATTATAGTAATAATAATAATAATTATCAAAATAAAACTAAATACTTTTAAACCTATATATATATGTCTAAATTAATTAAAATATATAACAAATTTATTTATTAAAAAATTTTTTTTTTCTTTTTTTCATAGAGATAATTTTTTTTTTTTTTATTTTTTCTTTTTTTTTTTTTTTTTTTTTTTTTACTTAAATTTAAACTGTATAATTGCTCAATTATACAAAATCAAAAAAAAATTATATATATGGAATTAAAAAATAATTAACAATAACCTGTTAAATATTAAATATAATGAACTTATTAAAAAAAAAATAATTAAAGTTTATTATATATATATAATAGAATTTTTTTTGTTTTTTAATAAGAATTAGTTATAAATATAAAAGATAATATTGATATAAAGTATTTTTTATATACATCAAATTTATATAAATATATAAAATAATAATAATAATAATATTATATAAATATATAAAATAATAATAATAATAATATTATATAAATATATAAAATAATAATAATAATAATAGTAATATGGAAATAAAATAAAAATAATATATATATATATATATTATTCTTTATTTTTTTTTTTTTTTTTTTTTTTATTATTACTATATTATTATTATTATTATCGTTATTGTTATTATTATTATTGCTATTATTAATATTATTTAATAAATAGAAGATATTTTTAATTATAATTATGTAATGATTAATATTTATAATATTTTATTTAATGATTAATATACAGTTGAAGGATAAAAGGGTCTACCACTATTTCTGTTATTTGAATCTTGGAAAAGTGAGGAAGCCTGCTGCTGCCCTGGTGACATATCTCTTGAATTTGAATAATTGGAATTAGAATTGGTATGAAGGATAACGGAACCTTGAGGATGGATTTGTGTACTTGGTCTATAATAACTGCCTTTAAGTGAGGCCCTATTAGAATTCGAGAGAGAATGATTTGATCTTATTCTTGATCGATTGGAGTTAGAGGAATTTATACTATTAAGAGAATTCTTTGAAGGGGAATTATGAATACTACTTCTACTTAGGGTAGAATGAATTGGTCGATTAATGGAATCATTGAATTGATTCCTTGAATTTGTGGCAGATATACTTTTGTAATTATTATAATTACTATTATCATTATATTGAGGTTGTTGTTGTTGTTGTTGTAGTTGTAGCTGTTGTCGTTGTTGTTGTTGTTGTTGTGGTTGTTGTTGTTGTTGTGGTTGTTGTTGTTGTTGTTGGAGTTCAGATGGAGAACGAAATTGAGAATTAGATTGAGAATAAAGAGATTGATCATATCCTATTTTCATAATATTTGATAAATTATCATTATTATTTGAATTATCCATAGTGGTGGTAACAATACAATAGGAAGAAGAATTTTCATTATTAGGATTAGGATTAGAGTTAGGAATCGAATTGATATTGAGATAGGCTCCACTTTTTTCCATAGAATCAATATATTCTGATTCATAGAGACCAGAAGCTTCTTCATACCTTGGTTCATTTTCCACTCTTACTACCTCTGATAATCTATTATTTTTACTATTTTCATTTTGATAATAATGATAGTCATGACTCTTATTAATATTATTACTATTACTATTATTGCTATTATTACTATTATTATTATAACTATTATTATAATTATTATAACTATTATTATTATTATTATTATTATTATTATTATTATTATTATTATTATTATTATTATTATTAATGCTATTATCTTTTCGTCGATAGATAGAATATTCTGTGGTTGAAGATTCTGTGGTTAAATCATCACCTGTAGTGGTTATTGATGTTTCTGTTAAGCTCGTATTAGTATTATTTATTATGCTATATGAATTCCCTTGATCACCAGAGGACGATAGATAACTAGAGGGATGAGATGAATAAACTTTTTGAGGGAGAGGAGAAAAGGATTTACTTCTTACTGTATTATTACCAGACGGAGGAACAGATAAGGTATGTTGATTTTGAGAACGAGATGATGAAATATTTGAATAAGAATTAAGGTTAGGGTTTGAATGATTTGAATTTGGTCGATTGAGTCGTTCTTTTGACTTTGATTTTTTTATAAAGGAACGGAGAGTTTTAAATGTAACTCCTTCAGGATAAATATTATGAAATGTATTACTATAAACGTTATCATTATTATCATTATGATTACGGTTGTGATCTCTTTGATATGGATGAATACCATCATTACAACTCTGAGATCTTTTATGAATATTATTACTTTGAGTTCGTTTCACTAGTTCTTCTCTTGGATCATCATCAAAAGTTGTATTCTTTATTGAATAAGAATAATTTCTCATATGATGATGTGGATTTTGAGATGGATTTTGATTTATATTCATACTGTTATTTCCAAAGTTTGGTACATTTGAATAATAACTTACTGAAAAAGGTTGATAATTAGTAGAATTGTTATTACTCTTATTATTAATATTGGTATTGGTTATGATATTAGTATTGGTATTGGTATTATTGTTATTACCATTACTATTATTTTTGTTATTATTATTATTATTATTATTATTATTATTATTATTATTATTATTATTATTATTATTATTATTATTATTATTATTATTATTATTATTATTATTAATAGTAGTAGTAGTAGTATATATTGGATCATTAAAATTATTATTATAATTAGGATTATTTATAACATAAGGATCATTAATATTTTCATCATTAGTAGGACCAATAATATATGAGTTTTCTGGATCTGGAGGAGGATTAGTAAATATATAACTCTGATTTAGATCAGGTTGATTATGAGACGATATCATTCCATGGGACTGACGAGGACTATTTTGATTATAATAACGATTGGTGTATTGAGAAGTAGTTGTTTCAGACCCTGTATAATAATAGTCAATACTTGAACTTTCTATAGAATATTCATTAGGTATATTATTTGATTGTTCAGTATCGGTTTCTGTTATGGAGCCGGTTGGAGTAGTGATAGTTGTGTCAAGCTCTGATAAAATATGACTTGGAATTTCATTATAATTAGTAATATGATTATTCGGTTGATTCTGAGACATAGAATTATTCGTACTATTCATAGTATTTATGTTATTCTCATTATTCATTCTTATAATATTATTTATATTCATACCATTCTTATTTAGACTATTAACATTATTCATACTGTTAATCGTACTCATTTGATTTATTCCATTAATATTTGATCTATCATCAGTAATAATTTCAACAGTATTATCATATTCAGGGTAGGTGGTTGGATCTAAATCTTGATAATTATTATTAGTAGCATTATTATTATAGTTATTATTATTATTATTATTACGATAATTTCCATTATTAAAATTTATAGGTATTTCTAAATTTTGATAATTCTTTCTATTATCCATAGCCTTTAAGCCAGAAAGACTACTTGTATTTCCATTATATATCATAGAAGGATTATAAGAAAGATTTTTAAAAGGAGAATGCTTATTATGAAATCTCGATTTAAAAAATGAATTTTTAGGTTGATAAAATGTACCAGGTCTTAATATAGGTTCCATTTGCTCTTTTCTAAAATGAAATAGTACATATCCGATAATTACGGCAATGATAACACCTATAAAACAAAATAATGGTAAAATCCATTCTTTTCTTTTACAATGACTGGTTTGAGTTCCCATTTTATATTCTTTATCTTTATTAGTATAGACTACACATTCCGACAGCCATGAGCTTTAATTTTATAATTAATTATGATATAAATTATGAATTTTTTTTTTTAAAAAAAAAAAAAATAATAATATTATATATATATATATATATATATATCAATTAATTATTAATTTGTTTCATTTATTATATAAAAAAAAAAACTTGTTAATATGTATTTAATTACCAAGAGGAATAATCAGGGTCTAATGAATTATGACAATTTTTAGTTGATACCAACCCTATCTACATTAAATATATATATATATTAATTTTATAGAATATGTTTAATATTAATTCAATTATATAGAAAATTTTTAAAATATCTTTTAGAAAGTAATTTTTCTAAATTTAGTAAATATATAAATATATTTATTATAAAGAAAGAATAAATAAAACTATATATATGTATATATATATAATACCTCCAATATAAAAATTATAAATAGGATATTTTTAAAAATTGTGTTTGAAATGCTTCTTAACATTTTATTTAATTAAATGACATTTAATATGAATTATAGTATGTAAAAATTATATATATAGATAGTTATATATTATAGATATTCTTTTGAAATAGAGTAATACTTTTTATTAAAAAAAATTATTATTACTGAAAATAAAGTAAAATAACCAAATTCAATAAATATTATATGAAATGAATTGGTATATATTGAAGGTTGAATCATATAAAATAAAATAATATTATAATTATATCCTTTTATGTAAAAGTTTCACAAAATCTTTTATTGATATATTTTTAAGATGGAAAATAAAAAGAAAAAAAAAAAAAAAGAAAAAAAAAAAAAAAAAAAAAGAAATAAAAAAAATTCAAACAACTCCAAAATAAATTATAATGTAAATTTTTGAATATATATTATCATGTTTTAATTCCTTTCTTAATTGTCATTAATAAAATAAGTTTATTTTTTCTTTTCAAATATTTAATATTGAGAGATAGTTTTATATATTTTTTTATTTATTAATAAAAATAATATATATATTTCTTTCTTGATTATTTTTCCAAGTAATAATAATAATTAATTTTTAAATAACTTCCTAAAAAAAGTTTAATTATTTATAGAAAGAATGAAAGAAAGAAAATAACCCAAAGTTATTAAAAAAAAAAAAAAAAAAAAAAAAAAAAATTATTAACTTTCATTAATATTATCTATTAATATTAATTTATTTTATTATTATTTTTTTTAATTAGTTTTTTAGTTTTTTTGTTATTATTATTTATTAAAATTATATATATATTATTTAATTATGATTATTGCTTTTTTATATTATATATCTATTTAATTATATTAAATAATTAATAAATAATAAATATATATATATATATTTTTTTTATAAATATTATTATAAATATTAATGGATATTATATAAATGGATATTATATAATTTATGTATTTAAAGTTTTAAATCTTTTTACAAAAAAAAAAAATTTAAAAATTCAATATTTAAATATAATTAATTAAACTTAATTAATTTTTTTTTTTTTAATTAAAATTTTAATATATAAAACGAAAATTACTTTTATTATTCTTTTTTTTTTTTTTTTTTTTTTTATTTACAATTCCATAAATATATATATATATTTCTTTAAATAATCACATTAAATAAAAAGAATTATTAAAATCCGTTGTTGCTTTTTGTTAATTTACTTTATTATTATATTTTATATTATACTATAAAATAAAGTATTGCCTTTTAAATGTAAATTTTAATATATATATATAGATATATTTTTTATATTCGATTAAATGAATTTAATCCATCAATATAATAATCTGGAATTATAGCATTTTGATTCAATAATGCTTCTTCAGAAGTTACACCTATTTTTATAGAAATAAATTGATATATATTATTAACAAACAAATATATTATATATATATATATATATATATTTTTTTTTTTTCATTTATTTATTTATTTAAAACTTATTTTTTATTTATAGTTCATACCTGTAAGGACTAATAAAGTTGTAATATTATTATTTTTTCCAAAAACCATATCAGTATCTAATCTTTAAATAATTAAAATAATTTTATTTTAATATTAATAACCTAATTTCCAAAAAAATATATATTTAACATATATACATATATTATATAATATTTTACAATTAAATTTTTTTTTATAGAAAATATTTATATTTTTTAATTAATATAAAATTATATACCTATCACCAACCATACAAGTTCTTTTTAAATCTAAATTAAACCTTTTTTTTTTTTAATAATCATATATATTATTAATTTAATAATAATAATAATAATAATAAATTAATTATTGAAAGAAAAAAAAAAATTTATATAATAAAAAAATTTTTAAATATTAAATTTTTTAATTAAAAAAAAAAAATAATAATAAAATTACTTTTGACTGATACAGTTAATCATATTGGCTGTTGGTTTTCCAAGGAATACTGGTTCTTTATTAGCTACAGCAATTAAAGGTGCTACAACAGATCCAGCTTCTATAAAATATAAATAATTTAAAATATTTTATAATATATTATAAATTTGTTAAGTATTTTTTTTTTTTTATCATTATCATTATTAGTTTTATTAAGTATTTTAACAATATTTAAAAATTATTTTAAAACTTTAATATTATTTAAATTAAAAGATAAAAAGATTATAAATTAATTAAAATGATAGAAGAAAAAAAAAACTCTTTTTTAAAAAAAAATAATATATAAAAGAATTTAATTAATAAGCTTATCATTAACTATAAAAAAACCTTATTTTTTTAAGAACTTTAATTACTTACCAGGAAGTACAGAATTTTGAACAGGATATGTTATATCACTATTAGTAACTAAGAATTGACAATCTGGATTGGTATTAATATATGTACAAGCTTTTGCATACTTTTTATAATTTACTTTCACATCAAAACCAACAACAACAGCACCAACAGAATCATCTGGATGAATTGAATTAAATATATCTTCCTCACTCGAAAAAGGTTCAGTTATATTATCCTATATATTATTTATTTATTTATTATATATTTTACATTATTTTTTATTTAATAAATTATTTAATTTTAAAGATTTTCCATCCTTTCTTGTATTATTTCTATTATTATTATTATTATTATTATTATTGTTATTATTATTATTATTATTATTATTATTATTATTATTATTGCTGGTGAATTTTATAACTTTAAATCCTTATTTATCTTTAAAAAAAAAAAAAATTATTATTTATTGTTGTCATTGTCATTGTTATTCTCATCTTCAAATTACTTATTATTATTTAAAATTAAAGAATACCTCGTAACCAAATGCATTGACACCAACATCTTCAATTTCTTTGATTAAGCCCTTTGTTCCCAAAACATATACTCTTTTATCCTTTGGAAAATTAATCACATTTTTCAAATAATATGCAGTTGAGTAAGCTGAACTAAATATATCATTCTTTAATAAAATTATAATTTTTATTATTAAATAATTTAAATTTCAAATCATCAATTATTGAAACAAATTTTATAATGATTCATTATATTATTATTATTATTATTATTATAATAATTTTGTTAAATATAGAATTATATTTTATATATTTCATTATATTTATAAATTAAATATATATATTTTATGTATTGAAATTAGTTTTTTGTTATATATAAAATTTAAAAATTTATAATTTCAATTACAATATCAATTGGAAGGTTAAATGACGAAAATTTCTTGAAATATTCTTCACGAGATTTTGTACTATTATTTGTTACAAATATAGTTTTCTTGTTCTACATATTTCAAGTTTAAAAATTTTAAAGAATTGATATTAATAAATAAAATATATAAATTAAATATTTTTATTTAAATATTTATACATTTAAATAATTTATATACATTTTTCTTCATTAGAGTTAATGCTTCCTTAACCCCTTTTATTAAATTATTAGCTCTCCATATAACACCATCACAATCGAATATAAAAGTATCATACGAATCAAAAAAGTTTTTAATATCATTTATTTTTTCTAATTTAAAAGATTTCGTAGTCATTTTGAATAAAATTGAATTTTATATTTCTTTAATTAAATCACAATCTATATATATATGTATATATATGTATATTGTTTTTGATAATTTAATCCTATTTGCCAGAAAAAAATTTTTTTTTTTTTTTTTGATAAACATAATTTTATTAATGGATTAGGTTTAAATTAATATTAATATTAATAATATTTATAATAAAATTTTTTACTATTAGTTATCTCGATATTTTTTATGTTGTATTACCTTACTATGTCGTAATTTTTAACATTAATATAATATTCTGGTATATTTCAATTATAAATAAAAAAAAAAAAAAAAAAAAAAAAAAAAAAAAAAGAAAAAATATTTCAATTATAAATAAAAAAAAAAAAAAAAATTATTTATTCTATATTTTCATATATATATTATTAGTTTTTATGTTTTTGCAACCAATATATATATATATCATTAGTTTTTATGTTATATGAAATTAATGTATGTGTATATATATTTAGGGTTCAAACTAATATTAATATTTTACTTTTTCTTTTCATATATTTTTAAATATATTTTTCCAAATATTATTATAAAAAATTTACATCATTAAACAAAACATAATATTAATTTTAGATATAATATATAAATAGAAATAAGTTAATACCAAGAAATTTTGGTATTTATTTTATTAAACTTATCCTAGTTTGTTAACAAATTTAATAAAAAAAAAGGTAAAATTTCTTTTTAAAATTTATGAATTAATATAAAAAATAGAGTACTGTTGATTGTTCAAGAAACGATAGTCTAAAATAATTAAAATAAGTAAAAGATTAATAAGAGATTAAATGAAATATAAATAAAATAATAAATAGAAGATTAAAAAGAATAAATAATATAATAAATAAAATAATAAATAAAATAATCAAAATAATTAAAATAATTAAAATAATTAAGAAAGGTAAAATAAATAAGAGAATAAAAAATAAATATAAAGATTTAATTAAATCAATACTGAATTAATAAATAATTAATACTAATCTAATTTTGTGCCATTATTTATTAAGTATCTAAGAATGATATTTAAATAATTGACAGTTAATCAAATTTTCTAAATTTCTTAATTTGGTATTTTCATTAATGAATTAATGAATTCTTTATTTGGTTTTAGTGATAGCATCATTATTAATTTCAATAAATAATGTATAATATGCATAAATGAAATAAATCATGTTATTTGCAAGCCACTATTCCATAAAGGCCTATTTGTTATAATAAATTTAGTGTTTAAATAATTTATATTAAAGATAGTGAATGAATGAATGAATAAATTTATAAATAAATGAATAAATGAGCAAATGAATAAATGAATAAATGAATATTTAACTAATAAATAAACATTTTCTCGATTTTTTTTAATTTGAATAGAATGCTTGGATGACAATCATCTGATAGATAATCGTGTGATAGTTTAAATATGGAAATACAGGAAAGTTACTTATTTTTCATCTACTGAATTAATTGTATTAAAATATATTTTATGTTTTATATCGTATATAATAACTATATAAAAATTATTGCTATGTAGAATAGAACTAATAATGATCTATTTATTGAAGTAATAATGACTCAATGGGAATAACAAAAGAATCAAATAAAACATTTATCTAATGGTGTAGATTATTAAGAATTAATGATGAATATTTTTTAATTACCGGTTAACAAATAAAATAGCCAAGGACAGATCATTATCATCAGTATCATCAGTCTATTCAAGACTAAATAGTAAGCACTATCTGACATACTATTTATGTATGGATTGATTACTTTAAACCATTCATACAATTACGAATACTTCATATTTATTAATATTTTCTATAAAAGGTCATTTTATAGCATTTATTTATATTTATTTATATTTATTTATTTGTATTAGTTAACAAAATACAATACATTATAATACATTATTATATATTAATACATTACATTTTATATTATTCTATTCAATTTCCGTTATATTACTTTTTTATTTAAATTTAATCATCTATTCATTATTAGGACATAAATAGAAGATATATAATATTTTTTTGTTTAGAAAAATTATTTAATTATTTATTTATACATTTATTTAATATATACATTTATATATATATTTATTTAATATAGGTTTATTCATTAATTTATATATTTGACTTCTAACCCTATATTTTCAATCTTTCAATATATTTATTTCAATATGTTAAATTAAATTGTTTTATGTATATTTAATTTATATTAAATTTATAGTTTGAAAATTTGAATATGAACTTGATTTACTTAAATAAAAAATTTAATATATTTCAATATATTAAGTATACATTATAAATATATTATAAAGTTTATTATATAATAAATAATATTTTATATTATGGTACTATAGCATAACAAATAAAAAAGCAATAATTTTATATTATTTTTTTTTATCAAAGCATTGTGTAACTATTTATATATTCAACAATATATCGTAATAAAATCCTTAAAATTTTTATATAAATAATCATATATATAGTAAATATATTAATAATTAAGTTAAAAAATAAGTATCTTTCATTAATAAACTTTAATAATTATATAAAATGATAACTATATTGTAAAAAAAAAAAAAGTTTTATTTATTTATTTATTTATTTATTTTTATTTTTATTTTTATTTATATTTTTGTTTTTGTTCTTAATTTTCTCTTTGTTAATTTAAATGTGTTAATGAAACAATATTTGAAAGAAAATATTTAAAAAACATTTAATAATAAAAACGAAAAAGCAAATAAATTAAAAGTCAACAAGTTAAAATAAATAATAATTTATATTTTACTTTTTTTTTTTTGATTATAAAAAAAAATAATTAAAAAATAAATTATTAAAAAGAAAAAAAATATAAAAATTTGTTGGTATTTACTATATACAATTTATTCACTCTATTTATTTAACGTAATAATTAATTAAAAAATATTTAGAAGAAAATTTATTTTTTAACAAATTATTATTTAATATATTTATTTTTTTTAATTATAAAGCAAAAGTTACGATTTTCACACTTCTTATTTAATATAAAAAAGTTTTTAATATAATTATTATTTTATAATACGTATTACATTAAATCAATATATATTATTTATTACTTTAAAAAAATTATTTATTATAATTCTATAATTAAAAATTAGAGATTATTTAATATAATAAATCGTAAAACAGAAGAATTAATAATACAACATAAATTTTAAAAGAGAAATAAAAAAAAATATTTAATATTTTACTTTAAATCTGTATAATAAATAAATATTTTTTATTTTAACAAAAAGATACACAATAAATTCTGTATAATATAATAAATAATATTTTTTTATAAACACTAAAAATAATTATTAGTATAATAAAATTTTATTATAAAGCACATTTCATTTTATAAATTATTTGAATAATTATTTTATAAAAATGCAAAAGTATTGGCCAGAAAAGCGTTGTCATGGAAAGGATAACATTTGGTATGCTATTAACCAAGTGACCCAAGAAGAAGTTATTTTAAAGTACTTTTCAATGTCTAATTGTGATGAATATAAGGTTTCAAGAGAAGCCTATACTATGAAGTACTTATATAATGAAGATCCAAAACATTTCTTAGAAATGTATGATTATATGGAAGATAATAATGAAGATCAATATATGATTGCAATGGAAAAAGCTGAATGTTCCTTAGAAGATATTGTTAATGAAAGAGGTCATTTATCAGAAGAAGAAGCTGTTCCAGTTTTAAGGGAAATTTTAAGTGCACTTAAAGTTATGCATAAAAATAATTTTATTCATCGTGATTTAAAGTTATCCAATATATTAATAAAATCAAGAAGTGATCTTTCTTCAATAAAAATTATTGATTTTGGTGAAACTCTTGATAGAAGTGATGATTATCATATTACTGGAATGGTTGGTACATTACATTATATGGCACCAGAAATCCTTAAAAAGAAGAAGTATGGTAAAGCCGTTGATATTTGGGCTGTTGGTGTTATCGCTTATCGTCTATTAACTGGTTATTTCCCATATATAACTGAAGGTGAAAACCATAGTAAGCAATTAAAAGCTATTTTAAATAATAGTGTTTCTTATTTATGTGCTGATGATAAACGATTATCTATAAAAGGTATTTAATCAATTTTTAAAATATACTTTTAAGATAATAATTTTATAAATTTATATATATTTAACAAATATGTATATATTTATATATATATATATGTATTTTTTTTTTTATTTTTATGTAATTGAATACTAATGTATAATACTATATTTATAAATTATAAATAATATATTAGCAATTGATTTTATTAATTGTATATTAGATCCAGAACCAAGTAGTAGAATGGGTATTGAAACTGCATTGGAACATCCATTCTTAGATCCATATTTTGAAGGAGAATTTGTTCCATATAAACCAATTCCAAAATTCACAAAGAAGATGTCCAAAGAAAATATGAAAGAAGGAAAACCATTGGATATGAAAGGTAATTAATTTAGAGTTTCTCTATATGTAATTAACAATAATTAGTTATTATTATTAATAAAAATAATGAAAAAAAATTAACATTTTATTTTATTTTTTTATTTTTATTTTTATTTTTATTTATTATTATTTTAATAATATATTATTTTTAAAATAATCATGATCATTATAATACTAATCATATATATATAAAAGGTATATTCAGGAAAACTATAAAAATGACTAAAAATCATGAAATTATTGGTGGTTCCGAAAAGATAATCAAAAATTTATTTAATAAAGATGAAAAGGATCAAAGTAATTATATAATTTTTTTTTTATAAATTACATGATAATGATGATGATAATAATTATTTAGAGAATTATATTTTATGATTTCAAAAGAAAAGGGTGATGTTATTAATTTATTTGGATACTCTAACATCCAAAAGTAATTAGTTGAATAACAGAATCAACAAAATTATTAAAAGAAAAGTTTATTAAATTCGTTTTTTTTTTTTTTTTTTTTTTTTTTTATATCTTTATTATTATTATTATTATCATCATTGTTATAATATATCTATTTATCGATATGTTCAATTATTTATTATATTTATATATAAATTCAGTACCTAACTTAAAATTTTTATATGTATATATATAAAAAAAAATTGTATTATTAATTTTATAATCATTATAGATGAAGAGACTGAATCAAATAAAATTACTGTTACCGAAGAAGATGATAATGGAAAAACTAGTGGTATTACTTATTCAAAAACATGTGTTAATCCAAATCATAACAATAGTCCATTATCTTATTCTCACACAACATATCAAAGTGGGCCATATATGAATGGTTCACAAACCATTAATAGAAATTTCAGAAATAAATATAATGAACAAAATGATAATAATATTCCAGAATATTTGAATATTACTTTAGGACGTAATAGTCGTAAACCACAATTTGAACCAGTTCAAACCGCTGGTAATGTTGATGAAACCCAACCAAAATATTCACCAAGTAATTCACCAAGTAATGTAAATTATAATAATAATAATAATAGTGCTGGAAATTTAAATGAACCACAAATTAAAATTAATTATTCACCAAGTTATTCACCAAGTAATAACAATCCGAATAATAATTATAATAATAACAATGGTTCTTATGAAAGTGGACCAATAAAATATTCAAAGACTTATGCATCATCAAATAGTAATGCTAATAAATCAAATCCTATAAAATATTCAAAAACTTTAGCTCCTCCAAAATTACCAAAGACAGCTGGTAATTCAATTGATGCATATCAACCAGCACAAGATTATAATTATACTAATAATAATAATAATAATAGTAATTACAACAACAACAACAATAATAATTATAATAATGATAATAATAATAATTATAATAATTACAACAACAATAATAATAATTATAATAATAATTACAACAACAACAATAATAATTATAATAATAATAATTACAACAATAATAATTATAATAATTACAACAACAATTACAATAATAATTATAATTATAATAAAAATAATAATAATTCTAATAATTTGAGTCCTCCAAAGCTTCCAAAAACAGCAGGTAATTCTATTGATGCATATCAACCAGTAGAAAATTATAATAGTAATAATTTAGTTCCAACTAAGCTTCCAAAAACAGCAGGTAATACTATTTATACTTATGAAGAATTTGAAGAAGTTGTAAATAATCAAAATATTGATAAACCTGCTACACGTCATAACAGAGCTCATAGTGATTCCACCAGACCAATTTATAATGCAAATGAGAATTATCAAAATCAACCAAATTATGGTACTTTACCAAAGAATGGTAATAAAAATGATTACAATAATAATAATGCATTAAATCAATATAATAATAAGTATAGTGGTGAAATTGGAAAATCTAATACTTATTCTGGTGATTCTAGAGCAAGAAATCGTAATCCTAATCTTAATCAAGTCCCATATCAAGGAAATTCTTCTAAGCCATTAGAAAATATTAAAGGTAAATATAATCATAGAAAGAATAGTTCTACTGGAAGTAATCCAAGATATGATTATGATTCAGATAGTCTTCAAAACAATCATAGTAGTGATCCAAGACGTGACAATAATTCACAAGGTCATCATAGAAAGACTCCCTCATCTGGAAGTAATCCAGAATATATAAGAAATGGTCAAAATTCACCAAATATGCCAATGCCAATGCCAGTTTTAACAATGTCACCATTAGTAAATTCTAACGCTGTTAAGAATTCTTCTAGCCCAACGAATGATAACTATAATAATCAATACAATGCTAAAAGACCTTCTCCATTAGCTACTGCTGCGTCTATTAAAACTTCTAATAGTGTAGACGAAAAGTATAAGCAATCATTAAAGGATGAAGCTACCAGTCATCCAAATGAAAAGGAAAACCATGAACAAGGCAACTTTAGCAATGCAAATATGGTAAATTCATCTAAAGGTAAAAAGGTAGATGATAATAATGATGAAGGTAAAGATGAAGATAAAAATGAAGGTAAAAAATCAAAGAATATTATAAAATCTCTTAAATTAAAAATTTCATCAAAGAAAGCACCAAAAATTGTAATGGTTGAAACTAATCATCCAGCAAGAAATTCATCATTATTTAAGACTAAGAAGTAAATAATAAAATGAAAAGAAAAAAAAAAGTGAGTTTTTTAGCTTTTTTTTTTATGCCTTTTTTATTTTTATTTATTATATATATTTTTCTTTAATTTATTAATAATATGAATGAAAGAAAGTAAATTAACTATCCTTATAAAAATAATGAAATTAAATTAATAAAAATAAATTATATTGTTATTAGTTTTCTATTTCTATCCATAGTCGGTGAAAATATAACAATCTTTAATTTATAATAAAGAAAAATATATTTTAATAATAAAAAAAAATAATAATAATGTAATAAAAAGGCATTAAAGAATAGATAAATATTATAACTGTGTTATAATAATTATTTATACTTGTATTTTTAGTAAAGAAATAATAATATTGAAAAAGAAATACTAATGAAAACATTTAATACAGAGAAAAAAAAAATCAATCTTATTAATATAATTTTTAATGACATTTTTTTTTATATTAGAATTAAATATTAAGTTATGGTAGATATTCTTTATATAGTAATTACTGAAGTATTACAAAATAAATATTTATCATTAAGGAAAAAAAAGAAAAATAAAAATTAAATAATGAAAACAAGCAATCAGGAAAAAAAAAAAAAAATTAAAAATAAAAAAAAAAATTAAAAATAAAAAACTTAAAAATAAAAAATAAGAAGGGAAAAAAAAATAAAAAATAAAAAACAGAAAAAATAAGTAAACAAACAAAAGAAACAAAAATAATAATAATAATAATAATAATAATAATAATAATAATAATAAAAAAAAAAAAAAAAAAAAAAAAAGATAAAAAAATAATTATAATAACAAATAATAATAAAAATTATTATAAATATAAATAAATAAAGTGAAAAAAAAAATAATTAATCCATTTTAAATTTATAATATTGTGAGCTTTTTTTTTTTATATCATTTTGATAATAGTTTTTATGTGTTTTTATTTATTTATTTATTTTTTCTTATACTGTAAATTTTTGTGAATCATTTTTAATAATTTTTATGTGTTTTTATTTATTTTATTTATTTATTAATTTATTTATATTTTAATTTTAATTTTTATATTATTGTATTTTAATAATAATAATAATAGTAATAATAATAATAGGAATAATAATAATAATAATAATATTAATTTTTTTAAATATTTATTATTATAAATTAATTTTAAGAAACAAAACCATAGTGTGGTTATAGTGAGACTTTATTTTCTTATTCAATAATGGTCAAAATCAAAAAAAAAAAAAAAAAAAAAAAATTTTTTTTTTTTATACCTATATACATTTTTAGTATGTTAATACTATTTTCTTTCTTTTTTTTTATTTTTTTTTTTTTTTTAAAAAAATAAATGTATTATTCTATTATTCTTTAATTATTATTTAAAATACCATAAATAATTTATTAACTTTAATTTTTATTATTATTATTATTATTATTATTATTTTTTTTTATTTTTGTTAAAATTTTAATATTTCTTACCTCAAATAAAATAATTAAAAAAAAAAAAAATTTTTTTTTAAAGGGAGTAATCATTATTATTTACTACAGTTAACAATATAACTATTTTTTTTTCTCCATGGAACTGATAAAGAAAATTATTTACAATAGTAAGGGAGGAATTTGTATTGTCTCTGAAACTCTTATTAGCTCTTATTAGTATAATATATGCTAAAAACTATAAGATTTTAAACCCTAAAAATATCTCAATAATTTCTTTCACTTCATTCATTGATTCGAATACGCTCATTCTCGGATGATCTCGAACTCTACGCAGTCGCAAGCTATGTGCTCGAGTCTCACTCGCCTACACTCGCTTCATCTCATTTAACCATTCATTCTTTCAATCATTATTATCAGTATTTTTAGGTATATTTATCTTAAAAAAATTTAATTTATACAATTTTTTGTTTTTTTTGTTTTAATTTTGAAAAGATTATGTTAGGACATGAACTAGCGACAATAATTAAAATGTATTACTATATAACGTATCATACTTTTAATAAGCAAAGTTATCACTTTTATTTTAAAATAAATGTTAGAAAATATATAATAATTGAAATTATAATTTTTATTTTAATTTTTTCTATTAATTATATATATATATATAAATAAAAATATTATTAGAAAAAAAAAAATAAAAAATATTCAAAAAAAAAAAAAAAAAAAAAAAAATAAAAAAAAGAAGGAAAAAAGGAAAAAAGGAAATAAGGAAAAAAGAAATCAATATAATTTTTTACTTTTTTAAATAAAAAAAGTAAAAAAAAAAAAAAAAAAAAATATAATTATTGATATTAAAAAATTGTACAACATTTATTTATTTTCATATTAAATAAAATTTATATTAAAATTTTTCCATAATCTTTTTAAAATAGATATAAAAATATATTCAAATTTATTAAAATAAATATTACTATTCATGTCTCTCTCTTTTTATATATACATAAATATAAATATAAATAAATCTAATAAATAATATAGTTTTTTTGAGATGAAAAAACTTTTTTTTTATATAAAATACATATATATATATATTTAAAGCAAAAGTAATATTATATAAGGTATGAATATTTTACAAATTCTAGAAAATAAAAAGAAACAAGTTAATATGTAATTTATACAAAAAAAAAAAAAAAAAAAAAAAAAGGATCAATAAATAATAATAAAAAAAAAAGAAATAAAGAAAAAAAGAAATAAGTGATAAAAACAATTATCAATATAAACATATAATAATTTTTTTTTTTTTTTTTTTTTTTTTTTTTTTTTTTTTTTTGAATAACATATGAAAACAATTTAATAATATAAATGAACAAGTAAATATATTATAACTCAAACAACTTATAATAAATAATAATAATAATAATAATAATAATAATAATAATAATATATATATATATATATATATATATTGTTTATAGACAGAAAAATGATTAAAAGATAAATTATAAAAAAAAAAAAAAACAACTAAAAAACATGATTAAAAAAATTTGTTGGGATTTATAATAAACAATTTATTAAATGTAATTAATTAATTAAACTAATATTTAGAAGAAAATTTATATTTTAAATATATTTTTATTTAATATATTTATTTCTATTTAATTATAAGCAAAAATAACGATTTTCACATTTTTTTTTTTTTTTTAATATAAAAAGAATTTTAATATAATTATTATTTTATAAATTACATTAACTCAAATATATATTATTTATTATAATTCTGAAAATAAAAATTATTTATTGCTTAATGTAAAAAAATGTAAATCAATAATACAATTTGAATTTTAAAATAAAATGTAAAAATCAAAAAACAAAAAAAAAAAGAAAATAATATATTACTATAAATATGCATTATATATATATATATATATATAAAGACATCTATATTATCAGTATAATAAAATAAACAATATATTTTATAAACACTTGAGAAAATTATTACTGTTATATATATATATATCTTATATTTAAAATAAATAATTGAAAATTATTAATTTAATATGTAATTCTTACATTTTGTATATTATAGTTATTAATTTTTTTTTTTTTTTTTTTTTTTTTTTTTTTTTTTTTTTTTTTTTTTAAAATAATAATAACAACAACAAAAGTAGTAGCCAGAGAAGCGTTATCATGAAAAGGATCTTACTTCAATGAAAATTATTGGCTTTGGTGAAACTCTTGATACGAAACAATGATTATTGTATTATTGGAAGGGTTGGTACATTACATTATATGGCACTAGAAATGCGTAAAAATTAGAAATATGGTTAAACCTGCTGATATTTGGGCTGCTGATATTATTGTTTATTGTTTATTGTTTATTAACTGATTATTTCCTATGTACGATTAATGATGAAAACCTTTGTAAACGATTATCTTTAAAAGATGTTTAATGAATTTTTAAAATATATTATTTAAAGTAATAATATAATAAATTATATATATATATATATATTTTTTTTTTTTTTTTATTTTTTTTTTCTATACAATTAAATACTAATGTATAATATTATAATATATATATATATATAATATGTATTATATATATATATATATTAATTATAAATCATAAATAATTTATTAACTGACTTTATTAATGGTATATTAGATTCAGAACCAAGTACTAGAATGTATATGGAAAGTGTTTTCCATGCTTAGATCCATACTTTGAAGGAGAATTTGTTCTATTATTATTATTATTATTATTATTATTACTATTATTATTTTAATAATATACCATTTTTAAAAAAGAATTGTAATTATAATAATACTAATCATATATATAAAGAAAAAGGTATATTCAGAAATATGACAAGGTGTCACAAATCTAAGAGAGGAACCCAAAAGAATATTAAAAATCAAAGTAATTATGAAATAAAATGGAGATTTCGAATAATTAATGATATTGATGATGAAAGTAATAATTTAGAAGATTATATATTATATTTCCTGAAAGAAAACTATTGTCGCTATTAATTTATTAATTATATATCTAACTTGAAAAAAAAATTAATGTAAAATAAAATTTGAATTATTTATTTATTATACAATAATTAAAGATGAAGAAACTGAACTAAATAAAGTTATTATTAACACTGGAGAACTGGAGGGATTAATAATGGAAATAGAATTAGTGATATTATTTATTCAAAAAAAAAAAAAAATTGTGTTTAATCAAATCTTAACAATAATCCATTATCTCATTGTCATACATATCAAAGTGTTCCATATATAAATAGTTCACAATCAGTTAATAAAAACATTAGAAGTAAACAAAATGAACAAATTAATAATAATATATTTCTGAATATATTCAAATATTACTTTAGGACGTAATAATCGTAGACCACAGTTTGAATCAATTCAAATCACTTGTAATGTTGTTGAAACACAACCAAACTATTCACCAAACAATTCTCCAATTATATGAATAATAATAATAATAATAATAATAATAATAATAATTATAAATATAATAATAATGATAATAGTGATAATTTCAATAACAACAACAATATCAATAATAGCAATAATAATAATTACAAAAACAATGAAGATAAAAAAAAAATCAAAGAATATTTTTTAAGCTTTTAAATTTAAAAAAAAAAAAAAAAAATAATAATAATATTATAATATCTAATAATTATAAATATAATATAAAAATGTAATGAATGAGAGAAAAAAAATTACTGCATTGTAAAATTTATATTATTAATCTTTTTTTTTTTTTTTATTAAAAAAGTTTTGTTTTTTATCTTGATTATAATTTTTATCTTGATTATAATTTTTATGTGATTTTATTTTATTTTATTTTTTTTTTTTAGTTGTATATATTTTATGTGTTTTGATTTATTTATTAATTTATTTAATGTCTTTCCAATCTTTATTCTGGAGGTTAGGGTTCGTGACTAAAACACATACAGTATCTGGATCGACACCGCAACTACTTCTTGAATTTGTGTGGGAGTGATTTTCATCCTTCTAGAGTGCTTTTCCCTAGAAATGAAGTAGGCATTTGCTTACCACGATAAGTCTTCCTGTTGCTAGATTTTATAATTATTAGTGCAGAGAATACTTGATCTGTGAAAGAACTACTGTAGTTGTTTCTTTTCGCCTCGTTGATGGTTCAAGAGATTATTGAAGGGAAGCCCGTCGTATCATGCGGTGTATAGGGAAATATCTTTCATATTTGCCATTCTTTTAGAGAGATTTACATCGACGACGCTGAAACGGTATGGCAAAGAATTCAATGAAGAGATTGGAGGTCCTATTGTCCTTTCTTTTCGTTAATTCCAGTCTAAAAAAAAAAAGAAAAAAAAAAAAAGAAAAAATAAAATAAAATAAAATTTATTTATTTATTTGTTATAGTAAATATTTAATATAATATATATATATATATTTATACTTTTATTATTTTATTTTCTATTTTTTATTTTTATGTTTATTTTTTTTAAATTTATTTTATTATTATATAATTAAGTTATAGGGTGGTAATTATAACGCAACTATAAAAAAAATTTATTTTAAAATATATATATATGGAAATAAAAGTTTATAAACTTATTTTTTAAAAAAAAAATACTTATGAATCTTTTATTTTTATTTTTTTATTTTATTTTTATTTTATTTTTTTTAAGGAAAAAGATATATTTCTTCGTATAAAAAATTATGCAAAAAAAGATGGGTATAAATATTATATAATATATGATGTCTAATTTGAACATTAAAGCGTTTAGATGATTGTTTTGAATATAGTTTGAATTTGAAATATATATATTTATATATATATATATGTATAAAACTCATTGAATTAATGAGTCTGAATTATTATTTACTAATAATGAAATATAAATATTATTTATATTTAGAATATTATTTTAAATAATAAAATTGAGTATTAATAATATAGTTTTTTTTTTCTTTTTTTATATTTTTATTTATTATCAAGATTTTTACATACTACTTAAGTCCAAAAAAAGTATTTTTATTTTATTTTATATTTAATCTCTTATTATTTAAAAAAAATATATTTTTTTTTAATTTAATTATTAAAATAATTTCTTTTTTTTTTTTTTTTTTTTTTTTTTTTAATTAAAAATATTGGAAACGATATATATTCAAATATATTATAATATATTCAAATATATATTATTTTTTATTAAATTAAATATAAATATTTATACCATTTAAAAATCAACAAGACTAAAAATTTAAAGTAAAAAAAAAACTTTTTATTAATTTTTTTTATTTTGTATTAAATAGTAATATTTTATTAAAAAAATAAAAATAAAAATAAAAATAAAAATAAAAACTATTAATATATATATATTTTAAAAAGGTATAGATAATTAACAATTAATTAAAATAAAAGGAAGTAATTTTTTTTTTTTACAAAAAGAGAACAAATAAAACAAATATAACTAATGGATAATAATAATAATAAAAAAATTTATGAAATAACATCAATAATCAATATAAATATAATATAAAATAATTTTATTGTACTTGTAACAAAGACGTATCGAATAAATGAAAATATTAAGAAAGGGAAAGAATAATCAAATATTATTTTTCCAATTAACAAATAGCAATATTATTGAATATTTTAATAAAAATAATGCGACTTTATTATTATTAATTTTTTTTTTAATGAAGAACAATTTTTAATTTTATATTTTTGATGGCATTTCCATTTAAATTTCTTTTTTGGTATTCACAAAGAACTCATAATAATTAAAAAATATATATATATATATTTCAATTGAGGTTGTATCATATTTATATAAATTAAGATATGTTGAATTTTTAATATTTTTCTAGTATAAACTATGAAAGACATAAAAGTATAAGAAAAAATATAATTTGCAAATACATATATTTAATTCATATATTAAAAATTATTATTATTATTATTATTATTATTATTAAGATTATATAATATCAATATCAACAATAATAAATAATAGTAATAATAATTTATCTCTGGATAATATTGCCTTGGATAAAGAAAAAATTATTATCTGATTTTTTTTTTTTTTTTTTTTAAAAAAATAATATTGAATATGTAAAAAAGAAATAATAATAATAAAAAAAAAAAAAAGAATATATATATATATTTTTTGAAAATAAAACTGGATATTCAATTATCATATAATATATATATCATAATAAAATATTCCTATATTTGTTTTTATATATACATATATTTAGTAATAAAAAAAAATAAAGAATAAATTTTACCTCATATAAATGCATATATGTTAATAATATAAATATATTATTTAAATATATTGGTTATATTTATATATAATATTATTTAGAATTATCATAATATTATTAATTTTAATATGTCATCTATGGATATTGATCAACCAGCTCCAATAAAGGATGTTAAAATGGAGGAATCTAACGAAAAGGGTGAAAGTTCAGCTTTAGTTAATGGAAAAAAAAGATTTGAAGTTAAAAAGGTATATATACATTTATAAGTAATAATAAAAATTTATGGGAAATTTTCAATTAATTAATTAATTAATTAATTAAATTTTTATTTATTATAATTAATAATTAAAAAATAAATAAATAAATAAATTCATATTTAATAGTGGAATGCTGTAGCTCTTTGGGCTTGGGGTAAAATTTTTATTATAATTATTATTTTAATTAATATTTAAACCACATACTAAACAAACATTTATATAATAGATATTGTTGTTGATAATTGTGCCATTTGTCGTAATCATATTATGGAATTATGTATGAATGATTTTTTTTTTCTTAAAAAATGTATATATATATATATATATATATATATAAATATATATATATTTATATTTAATAAGAATTGTTTTAAATGGTAAATTAATAGTTTTGAATTCAATTAAAAATAAATAGGTATTGAATGCCAAGCAAATCAATCTTCTGCAACTAGTAATGAATGTACTGTTGCCTGGGGTATTTGTAATGTAAGTTAAAATATAAGTAGTTTTTTTTTAATTTACATTATATATATATTAAATATATGATATTAAAATTAAAGATACATCAAATCATATTAATTTTTAAAAATATATAATGTTATATATATATGTATATATTTATTTAAATTTATATCTTGTTTAAAAAGCATGCTTTCCATTATCACTGTATTTCTAGATGGCTCAGAACTCGTCAAGTATGTCCATTAGATAATAGAGAATGGGAATTCCAAAAATATGGAAAATAGACGTACAACAAACGACTTCAACAAAAAAAACAATAAACATCAAAACAAATCCATTATTTGTATACCATATATATATATATTATTTATTTTTATGCAAAAGCTAAAACCAATATATATTTTTTCACCCTCATAAGAACCATAAATAAATGTTTCATATCTTTTTTTTTTTTTTTTTAATAAACTTATTAAGTCAGAAAAATTGTTACTTTATAAAAAATGAATATTTTGAAAAAGAAAAAAAAAAAAGAAAAAATATTAAAGGTTTCAGCGAAAAAAAAAAAAAATTAATAATAATAATAAAAAAGACACCTTTATTAAAGAAATCACTTAGTACCTAACAAAATTATTACTATTTAAAAATTAATTAATATAATATGATGTGATATGAAATAAAAAAAAAATATTTTATAAAGCTTTTAATTAATTAATTAATTAATTTTTTTTTTTTTTTTTTTTTTTTTTTTTTTTTTTTTTTTTTTTTTTTTTTTTTTTTTTTTTAATAATATTAACTTAAAAAAAAAAAAACCCTCTCAATTAATATTATAATAAAATTAAGTATTATAAAATAAAAAATTAAAAAGAGAAAATAAAAAAAAAAAAAAAAAGTTAAAAAGCTTTATAAAAAAAAAAAAAAAAAAAAAAAATACTATATCCAATGGAAATGTTAAATTAAAAAATTAATAAATAAAAAAAAATAAAAATAAAAATAAAAAAATGTTACTACCACTACTACTACTACTAATAATAATAATAGTAATAATTAATTAATTATATTATTATTATTATTATTAATTATTCTATTATTTATTATTTATTACTATTCTATTTCCTTTTATTATTTAATAATAATTATTATTTCTCTCATTAAATTTATTATTATTTTAATAGATTCTATAATAAAATGAAATATTTATTTATTATTATTATTATTAAATATATAGTATATATGTATAAATATTGATATTTATCATTTTCAACTTATTTCTTTTTTTTTTTTTTTTTTTTTTTTTTTTTTTTTATTTTATTTTTATTAGTAAACTTAAATTTAATATTTGTATTTATAGTATATTATTATTATTATTAATTTTTTTTTATTTTTATATTATTATTATTATTATTATTATTATTATTTTTTATTTTTATATTTTTATTTTAGTATTTTTAATTTAAACTCTTTAAACCCACTACATAATTTAATATAATTAACTGGAATCATCCTAATCATCATCAATATTTTTAAAAGTATTATATATTTCTTATTATTCCATGATACATTCAAAATTTCATTATACAAATCACTGGAAATACTAGTTTTCATCATTATCATTATCATCGTCATCATCATCTTCTTCTTGTCGAACTGTAAAAAAAAAAAAAAAAAAAAAAAAATTAATATCCTTATCTTTCTTTCTTTTTTTTTTTTTTTTTTTTTTTTTTTTTTTTTTTTTTATTTATTTTATCATTATCATCATCATCATTATTATTAGATTAAAAAAATAATTTAATTTTTCCTTCATTTTTAAATTTTGAATAAATTCTTCTTCTTCTTCTTCTTCTTCTTCATAAATCTATGCCAACTGTATCTATTACAATATGAAATAATTTTAAAACGAAATATATTTATATTATAATTATTATTATTATTATATAATTAAATAAAAGTATAAAAAAAAAGAATAAATAATAATAATAATATAATAATAATAATTAATAATAGTAAAAATATAAAATAATTCTAAATTAATTTTCCCGATTATATTTATAAAGTAGAATTGTATTTTTTTTTTTTTTTAAAATAATAAAAGATCATTTTTTTGAAGAATAAATAACTATAACAAATAATTAATCTATAGGAATATCAAAATATATATTTGGCTATGTATGTAAAAATATTTATTAATAAATAATAATAAAAACTAATTGTAAAAACAATAAATAAAAATAAAATAAGATAAATGAAATAAAAAAAAAAAAAAAGTTTAAATAATAATAAACAATAGAAATATTGTTAATTGTTTAATTAATAAAACAAAAATACAAAGTATAAAATATAATTAAAATATAATAATAAAATAATAATAATATTATTATTTTTATATTTAAATTTATTTTTGTTTTTATTTTATTTTATTTTTTATTTTTTTGTACTTTTATTATGGACAAAAAAAAAAAATTATAAAATACTTAAATTGTATTTCATTTGTATATTTAAAAAAAAATATATATATATATATATATATATATACAAATGAAATATAATTTAATTTTATTTTTTTCCCCTATGTTACACAAAAAATTGATGTATTTTTTTCCTTTACAATTAATAAAGTTTTTACTGAATCTTAGGAAAAATATTTTTTTTGTGGTATTTGATATAACATTACAATATAAATAAATTGGCATAATTACGTTTATTTATTTAAATAAATTAAATAAAATAGTATTAATTAAATGATTCAATGAAACCAATTATTCAATTGATTAAAAGTTTAAAGGTACCTATTGAAAGGATAAAGTTATTTTAACATATGTATATCCTAAAGTTATTTTTAATATATATTATTTATATATATATCTATTCACATCTTCTATCTATATTAATTTGATTTATAAAATATTAAATAACATGCATCAATGTTAATAAGAGTTTTAACCATCGTTATTTAAGGTAGTAGCATCGACTACAAGTTTAAATAAATATATATATATAATTATTAGTTTTAATAATTAATATTAAAAGTTGTTTTATCATATTAATTTTTTTTTTTTTTTATTTATTTTTATTTTTAAATGATATCATGAATCAATTTAAATATTTTAATAAAGATTTCATTCCCTTCATATAAATTTGTTATATCCTTGTCTAAAAATAAGGATAAAAAAAAGTATATAAATATAAAATATAAATATAAATATAAATATATATATATATATATTTTTTACTTTTGGCACCCCCATATTCAACCAAATAAACATTTTATTATAGATTTTAAAATATAGTATGTATATTTTAAAATCTATAATAAAATGTTTAGTTGGTTTCAATTTTTTTTTTTTTTTTTTTTTTTTTTAACTTGTTTGTTTAATTATTTGTTCTTTTGTTTTTGTTTTTATATTTATTTATTAACTATTATAATTATTATTATTTCATATCTTATTTTAAATAATTATTATTTTTTCATATCTTATTTTTAAAAGAGACTGATTAAATAAGCCAATACATTTTGTTAGTAAGCGGTCACTGACAAGATTGGATCGATAGATACAACTATCTTTATGAAATCAGATATATAATCATATTTGACTTATAAATTTAATCATCCTAGTTATTTAAAAGTCAAGAAAAATTTTGTCAATTAAATTATGATAAACAGCTGCTCATTATGTCAATTAAAGTTAAGACTAAATAAAACTGATCAAGATGGTCAAGATTGTAAAAATTGAAGAAAACGCGTAAAAATATAAAATAGTTGATAAAAGGAAGTTATTACAAGTTAAATAAAACTCCCCCCAAAAAAAAAATATAAAAAAAACTATTAATTTAATATGGATAAACATACTTAAATCGTATATAAAAGAAAATTATATATTCTTCATACAAGATACTCATAATTGAAATTATAATTAATTTGATATTTTTAACAAATAAACTCTTAGCTATTAGTAATGTAATATATCTATATACATGAAATAATCTGCTATGTGATAAAACTATTTTCACACCCCATGAATATACAAAAACACAATTTAATAATATATATTATGCTGATTTATACAATCAAATATTAGATAATGGTTCTTTTTAAACAACACAACACATTATTTAAAGTATAGTTAATTTAACGCATATTTATACATATCAAACATGTATATATATAAATATAAACTACAATAATGGAGGAGACTCTATGTCAGAGATCCCATATTAAAAATATAATATCAAAAATATTCAAGGGAAATATAATAGAATGCTAAATTTCTATCGTGAAATGGGTGCATTCTAACAATAATAGTATTATTATAAATCGAGTGTGAAAAATGGGTTCAAATAATAACTAATTCAGTATAATCATAAGGAGGTCTTCACACAAATTTGAGATGGTATAATATCACCCATCAAGAGAGAGGTTTCCATCATTTAAATGATAATATATAAACCATATATTATAAGAGATGTTCTAGATACACATCTGATATTAAATACTTAGTTTTAGAGGGAAATTATTAGATTATAAATATATTTAAGAAATTTATTTTAGCAATATTTAAATTGAATTAAATAGTTAATATAATGTAAAAAATTAACTTTTATTCATAGTAAAATTAAAAAGATTAATTTAGAATAGAAATAAATAAATAGATATAGATTAATATTACAAAAAAAAAAAAAAAAAAAAAAAAAAAAAAAAGGATAATTTTATATCCACATATTCACCTTACAAAATCAATTTATTCATCATAGAATAACTTGGATAACTTGGTTTAAGGAGGGGGGGAGGGGAAATGTTAGAATATATGAAATGTATGAAAAAAAAAAAAAAAAAAAGCTTTTAAATGTATTGAAACCTACTGTAATATAAATAATGTATAAGTCACAATGAATTAGTATAAAACTATTTAATTTAGAATATTTTTTTTTTAAAGTGGTCTTTTATCATAAAATTCTATTAATAAAATTGACTATAATTAAAAACCATAAATTCCTGACTCTTAACATATATATATATATAAAAGTAATATTTTTTTTTTATACAATAAATCCATAAATAGAAATAATAGATTGAAATATAGTTAATTATAATAATAATAATAATAATAATAAATAAATAAATAATAATAATAATAATAATAATAATAATAATAATAATAATAAATAATAATAATAATAATAATAATAATAATAATAATAATAATAATAATAATAATAATAATAATAATAATAATAATAATAATAATAATAATAATAATAATAATAATAATAATAATAATAATAATAATAATAATAATAATAATAAAAATTAATCAAATGATTTACACTAAATTTATTTTATTTTATTTTATTTTTTAGTTTTAGTTTTATATTTATTATTGGTATATAAAATTATATATATTTTATTTTATTCTTTTCTTTTTCTTTTTCTTTTTCTTTTCCTTAATTATTAAAATAATAAAATTTATTATTTATTTATTATTATATTATATTATATATAAATATATAAAATAAATATATATTATATTTTATATAATATGTATGTAGGTATGAAAGAATCAAATAATAAATAAAATATATATTATTAAAGATATTTAATAAATAAATAAATAAATAAATAAATAAATAAATAAATAAATAAATAAACAAATAGATAAATTAAGAAATATATATATTTATTTTATTTATGTATTGATATTAAATATTTCTATTTATTTAAATACACTTTTTTATTTTTTTATTTTTTATTTATTTTATTTTTTTAAATTTTATTTTATTTTTTAATTAATTAATTAATTAATTATTTATTTATTTATTTTTTTTCTAATATTTGTCATAGCGATATATTTTTCTACGACTAGTTTTTTTTATTAATTCTGATTCAATATCTGCACCACCTCGATATAAAAATCTTAACCATTCCTTATTAATATCTAAATTTTGAATTTTCGTTATTTTATCGTTCTTTTCATTGACAACCTTCATAAATTGTTTTATTGCCTTTGATTTAATATTCAACATTCCTCTTTCACTTAATTTAATTTCAGTTATTTTTGTAGATGATGATGGAGCACCATGATTTTTAGATATAGGAAATCTTTTTCGCTTTAAATATTCTGACATCTTCGAATTATTATTATTACTATTATTATTATTATTATTATTATTATTATTATTATTATCATTATTATCATTATCATTATCATTATTATTAACTGATTTATCAGAATGATTATTCTTTAAACTCTTTAATTTTTTTGGGCTCTTTGAAGAACTTTCGATATCTAACTCTTCTGATTTCCTTTTCTTTCTATTTACTTTGGATTTTTTCTTTTCCTCGGTTGAATTTATCGTATCTTTCTCTTTTTTCTTTTTAGGTCTATTTCTAAGAGTATAATGTTCATTACCTGCAATTGTAATCCTTTCTTCAGGAGAATTAATTTTTTCTTCATTTTCTTCTTTTTTCACTTTGGATA
>JACVTC010000025.1:647500-650000 GCA_016946835.1 Neocallimastix lanati (nom. inval.)
ATTATTATTTGTATTATTATTATCTGTATTATTATTATCTGTATTTTTATTATTATTATTTTCATTATCTGAATTTTTATTATCTGTATTATTATTATTATTTGTATTATTATTATCTGTAATATTATTATTTATTTTATTATTATAATTTTTACTTTTTTTCCCTTTATTCTTATTCTTATTCTTATTCTTATTCTTATTATTAGTGAGTGGGATATCATTTTCATTTATTAATACCAAACTATCATTTTCCTTCGTTAGATCTAATGTAATAATATTATCCTTAGTATTATTTTCTTTTGTTAAATCCATCATAATTAATGATTTTTCTTTTATTAGATGGGTATTTTCATTTTCCTCCGTTAGGTCTAATGTAATAATATTATTCTTATTATTATTTTTTTCTTGTGTTAAATCCATCATTATTAATGAATTTTCTTTTATTTTTTGCTTATTATTTTTTTCATTTTTTAAGTTTAGTTGATTTTTTTTTATTAATTTTTTATCATTATCCCTTGTTGTAAGATTTGAATTAATGACTATTTTGTTATGTTCAGCATCTCTATTTAAATTCTCCTGATCTTTTTCTACCTCTGATTCATCTTCTACCTCTGATCCATTTTCTAAATTCAATGCCTTTGATTTAAGTTTAATAATACTGTTTTTCAATAGTTCTAATTGATTGTCTAAATTATTAATTATTGATTTTTTCCTTATATTTTCTAAATCTTTGATATTTTTACTGTCATTTTCCTTATTTACATATTTCTTAGTTATTTCTTGATCGGACTTGATATTTATATTATTATTGTTTTTAGTAACATATTTTGTTTCTTCCTTCGACATTATTTCTTCACTTTTTAAAAAAGGTATATCTTTTTTTATATTTAAATTAATAGTATTTACAGAATTAATATTTTCAAATTCAATCAATGTTTTATCATCAGGTAAGTGTTTATTTTCAATACCATCTTTATTATTCTTTAAATGAGATTTAGTATCATTATCATTATCATTATCATTATCATTATCATTATTATTTTCATTTAATATTGATTCATTTAATTTTTGTTCTACTAGTTCATTAATTTTTGAAGCTGAATTCATAATATTTTCGGCCTCATTAACCACATCATCATCAGTTATTGAGTAATCCATAGTTTCATCATTTAAATTAATATCGCTTATTAATTCACTTAATTCCTTATTATTATCATCATTATCATCATCATCATCATTGTTATTATTGTTATAATTATTATAATTATAATTATTATTATTTTTATTATTATTAGTAGTAGTAATATTATTGGTGGTAGTTGTTGTAGTATTCATTTTATCAATTGTTAATTCATTTATATTTATATCACTAAGTATAGAATTATCACTATTCAATACATCAATATTACTCTCATTACCAATTTCATTTTCATTTATATTAAAAGCGTTTGTTTCGGTTAAAATATCTTTTATCATTCCTTTGATTTGTTCTTCAGTAATATTTCCATATTGTTCTTCCATTTCTAAATCATTTTCAGATATCTCTATTTTTTCTTCTTCGGTATTATTATTTGTCGTTGGATTTGACTCTATATTTTTTTCTACATTGAAATGTTCAAGAGATTGAATTGGTTCACTTGAACCAAAATTAATACTCCAAAAATTTTGTGGTAACTTTACAGCTAATGCTTTAATTGTTTGTCTTGTTAAAGCTTGCTCTTCTTCAAATGCTGTTTTAATAAGTTGATTGGTACGATTTTTCAACTTTACCGCAGTCAAATAATAAAGAGTTTCCTCTTTATTATAATGCATAGCATTTGCCCAAATCAAATCCATATCATCCTTTTTCGAATTTATATTTCAATTAGAAGAAAAAATTATAAAAAAAAAAAAAAAAATTTTTTTTTAAACAAATTAATAAAAACTTTTTTATATATATACATATATATATATAAAAATAATAGTAAAAAAAAAAAAAAAAATTTTAAAATAAAAGAAAAAAAAAATTTTATTAGATGTATATATAAATAGATAAATATTTTATCATTTTACTTTAAATTCCTGAACAGTTTTATATTGACACTCATCAATTTTTTCTTCTATAATATCAAATGACATAGGATGTTTAATAATATCATAATAATCTTCAACTTCTTCTGCATCTACAGGATACCAAAAAACCTGTTCCCTATCATTTCTACGAATATCATAAAAAATAGGACGAATAAAAGCAGATATTGGAAAATGAATTGTTTCAATAATTCTCTTTTGAATTTTTGTGATTAATAATTTTCTTCTTTCACGTACCTCTACCATTTTAATCAGTGTCTTCACTTTTTCTAACTTATTTCTTAGAGTTGCCAAAACTTCTAATGTTTTTAATTTTTTATTCCCTTGTTTATTCTCAATGTAAGAGGTGGAATATCCAGACCATGGTTCAATATGTAAACGTTTTAATAATGAAGCACCTCCTCTAGATTCACGTTTAAGACTCCAATAT
>JACVTC010000025.1:655000-737500 GCA_016946835.1 Neocallimastix lanati (nom. inval.)
AAATTAAATTAAAACTTAATTATAATTATAATTAATTGTAATTAAATAATTATTAAATATACATATATATATATTTTTTATGAAATTCATTTACTATTAACCAAAAAGAAAAATAATAAATAATTATTGAACAGAATAGTTATATTATTTAAATAATAATAATAATATTAAAAAATTATTATCATTATTATTAATTTTAATAGTAGTAATACTATCAATATTAATAATTATTAATATAACTTTACAACATTGATTTAATTGAATATAATTTAAAATTTTATACAGATTTATGATAAATTATGTTCAATTTATGTATCAATGTTTTAAAGAAATATATATATATTTAGTATATAAATGGGAAATAGTCTTTTATCTTTTATTTTAATATAAATGTATAAACTATTTTATGATACTTTCAAATTAATTTTTAAGTAGAATTATTTATTATTTAATAAATATTAATTTAAAAGTTAAAAAAAAAAAAAAAAAAGAAGAATTAGGATAATAAACTTTATAGTTAATTGATGATCTATTGTACAACCTCTGTTAAGTATACCCAAATTGAATAAACAATAAATTTTAAATTTAATTTATTTTTAGGAGATTCGTTTTTTGAAAGCTTATTACAATAATATTAATTTCTTTGTAAAATCAACAGAAGCAATCATTTTAAAGATAATACATAGAAATTAATATTATTGTAATAAGCTTACAAAAATGAATCTTTTAAATAAATTAAATATAAGATTTATTGTTTATTCAATTTGGGTCTATTATTTATTAAGATAATAATACTATATATATATTATTTTTATTAATGTTAATCCAGCTCATGCAACAATATCATAAAAGAAAAACATTCAAAAATATTTTAATTGTATCATCTATTATTTTTATTTATTATTTATTATTTAATTCATTTAACAAATAATTTAGATTTATGTAATAATTCTTATTATAAAAAGGTAAAGAATCAATATTTATTTTTAATTAAGATTAAAAAAAAAAAAAAAAAAAAAAAAAAAAAAAAAAGTAATAATAATTATTGAAAAATAAAATAAATCAACCTAATTTTCGAAATTATCAGAAACTTTAATTATAATTAAAATGAAAAGCAAAAGTAAGCAAAAATAAAATATATATATATATATACTATCATCTGCAATATGACTACTTTTATTGTGAACCATCATGATGTAATGATCCTTCTCTGTATATATATTTGTTTATTGATATTAATAATACTGATAAAAAATTAATATATTATTAATATCAATAAACAATGTTCAAATTCTTAATAATATAAGAAAAAATAAAAAGAAATTTTTTATTTTATTATTTTTTTAAATTTAAA
This sequence comes from Neocallimastix lanati (nom. inval.), assembly GCA_016946835.1. Classification (NCBI taxonomy): domain Eukaryota; kingdom Fungi; phylum Neocallimastigomycota; class Neocallimastigomycetes; order Neocallimastigales; family Neocallimastigaceae; genus Neocallimastix; species Neocallimastix lanati (nom. inval.). Next base: position 656,355 of record JACVTC010000025.1, read on the forward strand.
ACTATGGTAATTTTTTTAAAAAAGAAAATCAATATAAGGAGTTTAAGGGAAAAGTAAATCAAAATAAATTTGAGGATTATCATTAAATAATATTAATATGAAAATAAAATAAGTTTTATTCATAAAATATAATATATATATTAATTAGTTATAATTATTAAAAGTTTAATATTTAAGATACATATATATATATATATATATATATATTTTTTTATTTTTATTTTAATTAAAATATTTATAAAAAAAATTATTTTCACACTTTTTTTATTGTATTAAATATTAAATATTAATTGATTATTCTTAAATTAAATCTATATTAATATAAATTAAAAATAATAATTATTTTTTATTGAAAAAAGATATTAAAATTTTTGAAATAAAAATTAAAAATAAAAATTAAAAATGAAATATTAAAATAAAAAAATAAAAAATAAAGTAAATTTTATATTAAATAAAATAAAATACAATAAAATAAAAAAAAAAGGAATATCTATACATTAAAATGAAAAGTCAATAAAAGAAAAAGGTGAAAAAAAAAAAGGATTTATAAAATACTAACTTTAAATATTATTATTATTATTTACTATTTGAAATCATAATTATTTAGTTCTAAATTCTAATTAATAATTAAAACGAGGAGCTTAAATAATCTACAGTTTATTTATAATTAAAGAGGAAAAAAAAATTTTTTTTAAAGAATTAATATCAAAAGTAGTTATTAAATTATTATTGCTTATGAAATTCTTCAATTCAACATTCTATAGGTTAAATTTAAATATAAAAAAAATATTATAGTAATAATAATAATAAATAATAATATTACTATTATTTATAATTATTTTTTTAAATAATCCATAAAATAATATAATGATAATTAATATAAATGATAATAATACAATATTATGATATTAATTAATGTAAATAACAATAATATAAATAATGATAATAATATATAAATAAACAATATAATGTTTGATAATTATATTAAAAATAGGAAAAATTTTTATATTATATTTTTTTCTGAATAAATTAAAAAACACATTTTATAAAAGATAAAATGAAATAAAATTTGGATAATAGCATCCAATGATGGTAAGTTCAATGAAACTATAAATAATATGAATTTTAAATTGTAATTTTTTTTTAATAAATATTTAGTTATTTCAAATCCATCTTTCCAAAAATATTCCTTATTTATTTATTTAATTGATAAATGATAAAATAATTTATTTCTAATGATAATTTTATTTCTAATAATTAATAAATAATAATTAATAATATAACAAAATAGATTTTTTTATTTTTGGTTAATAACAGAAAACCATAAACATTATAAAATATAATTAATTAATATGAACTAATATCTTTATCCTATTTATAATACATTTCATTGTTACCTATGGCTACTAATGATTATTATATAATTTAAGCTTTTTATATATATATATAACTTTCACAATTGTTCTTCTCTATATTAGATATTCCTTTTCATTTTAAAAAAAAAAAAAAAAAAAAAAATAATTTATATTAAAAAGCAACAATTATTTATCTTTTTAAAATATTTTTATTGAATATAATGCTAATTCCAAAAAAAAAAAAAAAAAAAAAAAAAAATAAATTAAAAATAAAATTATTTAAAAATTTTTTTTTTATTTTTAATAGAAATATAAAAATTTAACAATATATAATTCTTTAAACGAAAATAAAAAAGAATAATAAAGTTAAAAATATTAAAATCTATTTTATTATATATATATAATATTCTATTATTTATTTATTTATTTATTTATTTATTTATTTATTTATTTATTTATTTATTTATCTATTTATTTATTTATTTATCTATTTATTTATTATTCATTAAAGTTTTTAAAAATAAACTTAGTTTATTAATATATATATTAACTAAATAAAAATTATCAGAATTTTATAGTTTTCATTATTATTATTATCATCATAATAATTATTATTTTTCAATGTTGATCACTTTATTGGTCATTGTTAATAGAAAATATTTATAAAATGAAAAATAATACGGCAAAAACCAAAAGAATATATTTGTGGCTTATTAATTGTAATAATTTGTAGTTTTTATGTTATTATATATACATTTATATATATAATAATTTTGTATTTTAGTTTATTTTATATAAAAAGAAAAAGAACTTGAATATATGTTAATATATATACATTTATTAATTAATTATTGTTAAATTTTATGAAATTTATTTTTAATGATATTGATTAATGATTATTTTTAATATTTTTTTTTTTTTTTTTTTTTACTTTTAATTTGATTTTAAAGATATTTTAACTATTTTTAATGTATATATCTTAAATATTTTTTAATTATTAAATTAATCGTTTTAAATATTTTTTTTTTATTTTATAATATAATTTATTATCCTATTTATTATCTTAAATATCAATTATCAAGGATTTTAATTACATTTATATAATTATTATTATTATAGAAATGGTAAAATTTCTTTTTTTTTACAAATCTAACGTATTTGGCGCATGAAGTTTCATTATATTAATTAATCTTAAAAATAATTGAAAAAAAAATTTTTTTTATTAAAATTTATTTATTTATTTATTTATTTTTAATATTTTTTTTTTAATTTCATTATTTTTTAATTTAATACAATAAAAAAATATATTATTTAAAATTTCATTTAACGTGTCACAGTCACTTAATTTTAATTAATTTTAATCTATTATCATAAACAACCATTAAAAATTAAATTAATTTTTTTTTCTATATTTATTGCTTTTAAAATATATTTATTATATAATATATATATATATAAAAAAAAAAGTATATAATACAAAAAATTTATCTTTTTTTATGTTTTATTTTTTATTTCTATTCATAATTTTTTATTTTTATTTTTCATATTTATCAATAAAAAATTGATAATCAATTTTAAAAAAAAAATAAAGAAATTTTATAATAAAAATTGATATATTTATAAATATATTTACTTTTTTTTTATTTTTAAAATTAATTGATAGATATATTAATATTGAATATTAATAAAATAAAAAAAAAAAAAAAAAAAAAAAGAAGTAATAGATTTACTTATAAAAATAAAAATAAAAAATTTTTAGATCCAAAAAAAAATATATATATATATATAATTATCAAAAAAATTATTTTTTTAAGATAAAAAACGAAGAGCAATATAAAAATATAAATATAAAAGAAAAAAATAGAATCAAAATGAAATTCAATACTGCTTTTGCTCTTACTACTTTAGCCGCTGCTGCTAATGGTTATGAACTTTTAAGAGATGCCGCTAATGGTTTCAGAATTGGTGCCGCTACCAATACTATTCACTACAACAATCCAAATTATATTAATGCTATGAAGGCTTTTAACTATATGGTTGCTGAAAATGCCTGTAAATTCGTTAGTATTCAATATAATAAAGGTAAATTCAACTTTGATGATTGTGATAATCATTTAAAGAAAGCTCAAGAATTAGGTATGGCTTTCAGAGGTCACGCTTTAATTTGGCATGCTATGGCTCCAGGATGGCTTGAACGTGAAGATGGTAACACTATGAAGCAATCTATTATTGATCACATTACTACTGTATTAAAACATTATGAAGGTAAAATTGATACTTGGGATGTTGTTAATGAAGCTATCGATGATAGCTCTAATGGTAATGGTTGGAAATTACGTAATTCTTTCCTTTACCAAAAGGTTCCAAACTTTATTGATATTGCTTTCCAAACTGCTCGTAAGGTCTCACCAAAAACTAAACTTTTCTACAATGATTACAATACTGAAGGTATTTGGGCCAAGAGTGAATCTGTTTATCAATTTGTTGCTGATATGAAAAGACGTAATATTCCAATTGATGGTGTTGGTATTCAATATCACGTTGGTATCAATGTTCAACCACAATTCCAAAAAATTAATGATTTAATTGGTCGTTACTGTAAGTTAGGAGTTGAAGTTCATATCACTGAATTAGATGTCAGTTGTGATGATAATTGTCGTGATTGGGATGGTGGTGAAAGTAAACAAGGACAAGTTTACACTAATGCTTTAAAGGCTTGTCTTGGTAATTCTTGTTGTACTGGTTTCCTTGTTTGGGGTATTGGTGATAAGGATAGTTGGAGAGGTGAAGAAAACAAGCCATTACTTTTCAATTCTAACTATCAACCAAAGGGTCAATACACAGCTATCTTAAATACTTTAAAGTCAACACCAGCTGCTTGTCTTAATGGTAAGACTAGTAATAATAATAATAATAATAATGGCAGTAATAACAACAACAACAATAATAATAATAATAGTAGTTCACAAGTTCAACCAGCAGATGGTAAATCAGTTAAACTTAATGATGGCTGGTATTATATTAAGAACACTGGTTCTGGTAAATATCTTACTGTTAAGGATAGTGAAGCTGTTGCAGGTCAAAATGTAGAAATTGGATCTACTAAACAAAAATGGAAGCTTACCAACAATGATGACAATACTGTTACTTTACTTAGTGAAGTTGGAGATTTCATGTTAGATATTGACAGAGGTCTTGATGAAAATGGTGCTAATATTCAAATCTACCATGCTTACGGTGGAGATGCCCAAAGATTTATCATTAAAGAAACTGGTAAGTCTAAGGTTTATGTCATCAGTTCTAAGATTACTAATGGTTACAAGGTTCTTGATGTTGAAAATCAAGCAACTGCTGATGGTAGTAATGTTTGTCAATGGGAAAATGGTGAAAGAAGTAATCAAACTTGGACTTTTGAATCTGTTGATGGTTCATCTTCTAATAACAGCAATAACAACAGCAGTAACAACAACAACAACAACAATAATAGTAGTGAAGAAAAACCAGCTGGTGCAGCCTGTTGGTCTATTGGTATAGGTTACAACTGTTGTAAATCTTGTAATGTTGTCTACAAGGATAACGATGGTGAATGGGGTGTTGAAAATGACAAATGGTGTGGTATCTCTGCTGATTGTGCAACTCAAAATGCTAGTAAATGTATTGGAGCTCAAGGTTATCCATGTTGTCAATCCACATGTGATGTTATATCCACTGATAGTGATGGTAAATGGAGTGTTGAAAATGATGACTGGTGTTTAATTGACAGTTCCAAGTGTTAAATAATATATTAAACTTTCATTTTAATATATATATATATAAAGATATAAAGAATATATAAATATTTTTTTTTAAATATAAAATTAAATTTTTTATTATAAAATATATAATTATACATTAGATATTGATATAAACAATTATAATAAATAAATTTATTAATCATATATTTAATTACAAAAAAAATTTTTAAATTTTTTTTTAATCCATATAGAATAGATATATATTATATTTTAATTCATTTGTAATATTATAAATAAAAAATATATATAAATAAATATATACCAGAAAAAAAAATAAAAATAAAAATAAAAATAATCTATTTTATTTGTGTATTTATTTTTTTATATTGTAATAATATATATATATGTATTAATCTATAAGATAATTAAAATGGTATAATTTAAAATAATATACCAAAGCAAGTATTAAACCATAAATTTAATTCTGTATATATATATATATTTATATATTTTAGACTACAGGAATTAACTTCTGTATAAATAATTATGAATATAAATATGTTTTGTTGTAATTTTGTATATATATTTATTAGTACAAATTGTATATAATTCTATATATGATTTTCTGTATAGAATAATAATTATAATGATAATATATAATCCAAATATATTATACAGAAAAAAATATATATACATATAATATACATATATATTTGTATTTTAAAAACAGAAGCGGAATAAATTTTAGAGAAATTACATTTGATATTAATTTATAATTTTTTTTTAGGTAACACGAATTTTTTGTTAAAAAAAAAAATAAAAACGGCAAAGAAGAAAAAAAAATATAAAGTTATTAATAAATAAAATTAATATATTTATAGATGATGGCATATTTAATATTTTTATTTTCTTTTTTATAAATTATAAATAATAAATAAATATATACAAATAAATAATAAATAAATAAATATATACAAATAAATAATAAATAAATAAATATATACAGATAAATAATAAATAAATAAATATATACAGATAATTAATAAATAAATATAGATAAATATTTATTTATTTATTATTTATAATTTATAATTTATAATTTATCTATATATATCGATATATATATTTATTATTTATTATTTATTATTTATTATTTATTATTTATTATTTATTATTTATTATTTATTATTTATTATTTATTATTTATTATTTATTATTTATTATTTATTATTTATTATTTATTATTTATTATTTATTATTTATTTTTATTATTTATTTTTATTATTTATTATTTATTATTTATTATTTATTATTTATTATTTATTATTTATTATTTATTATTTATTATTTATTATTTATTATTTATTATTTATTATTTATTATTTATTATTTATTATTTATTATTGTAATTAATACCATTATTATTATTTATGTTTATATAATTATATTATTAATCCTTTCTTTAATATATATATATAAAAACAGTCAAGAAATTTTTTAATATTCTTTTTCTGGTTTATTAAATCTATATTAAAAGAACAAAATTCTTCTGATCTTCCAATTATTCTTAGTATTATTTGTTTAATTTTGATAAACTTTTTTTAATATAAAAATTTAAAAAATTATAAATATAATTAATAAATACAAACAGCCATTTAGAATATGAGAAAAATTATACTGTGAAGTTTATAAACACAAAAGTTACATAACAGGATAGAATTTTATATATATATATTTTATTTTATTTAATTATATATTTAATTATATATTTATATATTTATTTATATATTTATTTATTTATTTTATCACAAATTTGTATAATAAATAATAATAATAATAATAATAATAAATAATAAATAATAAATAATAATAATAATAATAATTGAATAATAATAATTAATAACAATAATTGAATAATAATTAATTATAATAATTGAATAATTAATAATAATAATAATTGAATAGTAAATAATAATAATAATAATAAATAATAATAATAATTTATATACTTATTATGCCAACATGAATAGATTGTTGTTCATTAATAAATCAATATTTTTTTATGTATCTAGAAGGAACAATATATATTTGCAAATATTTAATAAATTTTAAATATAACAGACATAATAAATAAATATTAATAATAATTTTATTTTTTTTTTCCACAATGAAATTCTGTGTATCAAATTATATTTCATTACTTTATTTATGATAATTTTATTTTATTTTTCTAACCCTATTATGATAATATAATATAAATATTAAGTATCATCTGAAAAATGAACTTCTGATTGTGTTAGTCATTCAAATAATGAATTATAATAATTTAATATATATATATATTTGTGTGTTTGATTTTGTTGTAATCTTGATTTTTTTTTATTTCACTTTTCTTTCTATTAATGGTTTTAAAATTAAATATACAAAGGAAAATGGAAAATAAAGAAAAATAAAAAGTTTTTTTTTTTTTTTTATTTTAATGAATACCTTCATTATTATTATTATTATTATTATTATTATTATTATTATTATTATTATTATTATTATTATTATTATTATTATTATTATTATTATTATTAATTAATTAATTAATTAATTAATTAAAAGAATATACAAAATAATTAAAAATAGATGGAATATTGAATAAAATCTTGATAAATTAGATTTTCATACAGACATTAACATAACAAATTTATATTAGTTAAATGTATATATATATATATATATATATTTATTAACATGTAAATAGGAAGCATTTTTAATAATGTGGATTTACAAAATAAAATAAAAAAAAAGTTAAAATAAAAAAATAAAATAAAAAAAATTCAATAAAAAAATAAAAATAAAAATAATTTTTTTATTTGTACAATTTCATGAATTATAAATATAAAAGTTAAAAAAAATAAAAAAAAAAAAGAAAAAAAGAAGAAAGAAAAAGAAAAAGAAAAAGTTCTCTTTTTATTATTTTATATCATATAATAAAAATTATTCTGATGATGTAACATTATTACGACAAGATATTAATTTCTTTTTTTTTTATTATTTTTAAATAATATAATGGATTAGATTAATTATCTGAAAATTTTTTTATTTTATTTTATTTTATTTTGAATCTATATAATTTTCATTTGTATAAAAAAAAAAAAAATTCATTATATAAATCAAATATATTCAATCTACTTAGATATACCAAATATGAAGATCAATTTTCTTTATATATATAAGAAAATTGATCTTCATATTTATTATATCTATGATTAAATTAATATATATTTTAATATATTAAATTTTTTTAATGAAATTTTATCTATTATTACTTAATTTTATTATTTATTAAACTTTTTTTATTTTCCATAAATATAAATTCTAATGAATAACAAAATCAAAAGAAGTATAATAATATATGGGATAAAAAATATGATTAAATATAAAAGAATTCCTAATTATTTACTACTATTAATAAAATAAACGAGGTTTTAATTTGTTGTTTTTCGGCATTCATTCTATATATACCTATAAAATAAAGTTATAAAATATGCTTAAATAAATAAATATCATAAGAATAGAAAAAATTTAAAAAATAAAATATATACAATCATTAATATTTATATTATATATATATATATGAATTTTCTTAAATATAACTATATTAATATTTAATTAGAATTAATACATAATTAGTTCTATAAAAAGTATTAATAAAATTTATTGAGTATTTTCTTTTTCTTATTATTAGTAATATTATTAAATTGCTGTTTTTATATATACTAGATGATTTAATTATTAAAATTTTTACTATATTTATTAAAAATGCATTTTTATTCTGTTTTATAAAACATATTATTGGTATAAGAATGACATGATTAAAGTTAAAATTAGAAAAAAAGAATAAATAAATCATAAAAAAAAAAAATCATAAATATATATTATATAAGGATTTATTAATTTTATTTATTTGGAAATAGTTTATTTTCTATTATTAAAATTTAATCTTTTTTTTTTTTTTTACTTATTTTTTTAAAAAAATAAAAAAAAAACTTTATTTATTAAAATAAAAATGGTTTTATAATAAAAATAAAATAATAATAATAAATAAAAATTAATAAAGTAAATTTTCCATTATTTTTTTTATGTATTTTTTTTTTTATTTTTTCATTTATTTTGTAGAACATTATGACTAGAATTAAAAAAAAAAATTAAATATAAATTTAAGTTTATACAAAATAAAAATATAATTTAAAGAAAAAAAAAATTAATATCAAACTTGATTTTTTTTTTTTTTTTTACAATTTACAATTTAAGATGATAATTATTAATTCTAATTAATGTGACAAAATATGTAATTATATTATTACTTTATAATTTTTTTTTTTTACAATTTACAATTAAAGATGATAATTATTAATTCTGATAATGTGACAAATATGTAATATTATTACGTACAAAAGTTCATTAAAGTTTTGTTTATTTATTATAGATTTAATTATCATTAAAACCATTAAGGGTTATCTAAATATTATATATTATATATATTAATTTTTTAAATAATTAATTTAAACAATAAGTAAAAAATTCTCTTTTTTTTATGTATAAAGTATAAGTGATACTAATTCTATTTATAATAAATAAATTACAATACAAACTCTAATTATAATTATCTTTATTATCCATTAAATTAATTGATAATATAATTATAAATTTTAATTAAATTTTAATAATAATATTAATTATTATTTTATTAATTTTAATTATTATTAGTTTTATTAATTTTAATTATTATTATTTTTATAATTTTTAATTATTATTTTTATTAATTTTAATTATTATTATTATTATTATAATTTTTAATTATTATAAGATTTTAAATATTGCTAATCAATTAATATTTATTCTAAAAGGAAAGTTTATCATTTAATTATACAAATTAATTAAGGAATTAGGAAATTAGGAAAAGGCCTTTTTAATTTATTTTCTTAGTATTGACTTTAATTAATTTTTAATTTTTAATTTTTAATTTTTAATTTTTAATTTTTAATTTTGGGATATATATATTATTATGATTATTTATTTATATTTCTTTATTTAATTATTTATAATACTATAAAAATTAATCTTTCCATAAACCTTTATATGTAAAAAAATAATATATATATATGTATTTATTATATGATATTATTATATGTATATATATATATATTTTTTTGAGATTCATTTTGAATTATTTTATACAAAAAAAAAAAAAAAAAATGGTTACAATCTATTATATATAAAAATGTTATTTATATATATATATATTTAAATTCAATAATTATAATATGTAAACTTAAAATTATTTAATAACATTAGAATAAAATTATCTAATAATTAAAGATAGGTTACTTTCTAAATGGTTTTCAATAGATTTATAAAAGTATTAATATTTTTAATGTGAATTTTTCACTCAAAGTAATCAATGTAAACTATATCAAATAATAATAAATCTTTAAAAAAAAAAAAAAAAAAAAGGAATATTAATGAAAACTAATAATAGAATAAGCAATACATGTCACTGAGATGTAGTTAAACTTAAAAATAATTATAAAAAGAAAAAAAAAAAAAATATATATATATATATATATAAATAATATTTTATAAATTAAAGAAACTTAGAAAAAAGAAAATAATGATAACAATAATACTAATTATAATGAATATCAAAACCACAAATAAATATAATATTAATTATAATTCTAATCTATTCATTAATAGACATTTATTTTTATTTCCCATTATTTTCTTTTCTTTCTTTTATTTTTGTTTAATTTTATGTATTTTTCATCAATTTTATTTATTTATTTATTTATTTATTTATTTATCTAATTTCTCTAATCTTTCTAAACTAGTAATTTAATTTTTATTATTATTTAAAGTTTTAATTTTACTGTAATATCCCAAATATTAAATTAATTTATTTTTAATATTTAGAAATAATATGTCCATTGATGTAATATTTCTTATTTTTTTTTTTTTAATTATCAAATAAAGGAATTGTCTAAATTTTATCTCTAATTATTTTATTACTCATAAAAGGTTTTGCTAATTAATTAAATTTTGTTAATCAAAAAACACAACAATCATTTAAGAGGCTAATCATACCTCCTAATTAATATATTGCCATAATATAATTAAAAAATGATAATAAAAAAAAAACTTTAAATAATATTATTTATAATTTGTTTAGCTATCTTTTTATATATATATATACTAGTATTATAAAGAATATAATATTGAAATTGTTTATTATAATTAAATTTTATAATTACTACTCATATTTATATTAGCTCTTTCTATTTAAATTATATTTATTACAAAAAAATATAAATATATATATATTTATTTATAAATTTGTTTATTTCTAATAGATAATAACACTTTATAGCACTTAATATCAATATTTTAATTATTTTTATTCTTATTTTTTTTTTTTTTACTATAGTTCAAAGTTACTTTATAATCTTTTAGTAGAGATTTAGTAAAGGAGATCTACTATTTAATTATTATAATTGTTATTTTATAAAAATTTTTATTATTAATTTTTATTTAATTTTTATTATTAATTTTTATTATATCATTTTTATTATTAATTTTTATTATCCTTTACCATAAAATTAAATTAAATGTTAACTCCTTTTTTTTTTTAATAAATTTAAATAATATTTAATTAATATACAAGTTCATGAATATTATTTGTTAAACTTAATATTATATAAATTTTTTTAACAAAAATATATTAAATTAATTGTAGATAATAGTCATAAAAAAATAGTATTTAAACTTTATTATTTTTTAAAGTTATCTTATATTAAAAGATATTCATATATATTAAAAAATATTTAATAAAAAAAGATTAATTATTTAATTTTTAATAATTACGAATCATAATCATAATCATAATAATAATCATAATAGTATAATAATAATAATAAAGCTGTTTATGAAATAAAAAAATTTTTTTTATCTAATAGACATTTCATATTATATTTAATATATATTTATATTTATAAAAAAAAAAAAGTATATATAAGATAATTTTATCTTTAAAAAAATTTTTTTTCTTCAGATTTTTTATCAATAAAATTTGATAATTAATTATTAAAAAAAAAAAAAAAAATTATATATATAATAAAAAAAAAAAAATAAAATATTCGTATTATTAAAAATATTTATTAAATACAATAAATTATTTTTAAAAATAATTAATAGATATATTAATATTGAATATTAATTAATAGAATAAAAAATATAGTAATAGATTTACTTATAAAAATAGAAATAAAAAAGCTTTAATAACAAAAAAAAAAAAAAAATAAAATACAATAAAAAAAAATAGAATCAAAATGAAATTCAATACTGCTTTTGCTCTTACTACTTTAGCTGCTGCTGCTAATGGTTATGAACTTTTAAGAGATGCCGCTAATGGTTTCAGAATTGGTGCCGCTACCAATACTATTCATTACAACAATCCAAATTATATTAATGCTATGAAGGCTTTTAACTATATGGTTGCTGAAAATGCTTGTAAATTCGTTAGTATTCAATATAATAAAGGTAGATACAACTTTGATGATTGTGATAATCATTTAAAGAAAGCTCAAGAATTAGGTATGGCTTTCAGAGGTCACGCTTTAATTTGGCATGCTATGGCTCCAGGATGGCTTGAACGTGAAGATGGTAACACTATGAAGCAATCTATTATTGATCACATTACTACTGTATTAAAACATTATGAAGGTAAAATTGATACTTGGGATGTTGTTAATGAAGCTATCGATGATGGTTCTAATGGTAATGGTTGGAAATTACGTAATTCTTTCCTTTACCAAAAGGTTCCAAACTTTATTGATATTGCTTTCCAAACTGCTCGTAAGGTCTCACCAAAAACTAAACTTTTCTACAATGATTACAACACTGAAGGTATTTGGGCCAAGAGTGAATCTGTTTATCAATTTGTTGCTGATATGAAAAGACGTAATATTCCAATTGATGGTGTTGGTATTCAATATCACGTTGGTATCAATGTTCAACCACAATTCCAAAAGATTAATGATTTAATTGGTCGTTACTGTAAGTTAGGAGTTGAAGTTCATATCACTGAATTAGATGTCAGTTGTGATGATAATTGTCGTGATTGGGATGGTGGTGAAAGTAAACAAGGACAAGTTTACACTAATGCTTTAAAGGCTTGTCTTGGTAATTCTTGTTGTACTGGTTTCCTTGTTTGGGGTATTGGTGATAAGGATAGTTGGAGAGGTGAAGAAAACAAGCCATTACTTTTCAATTCTAACTATCAACCAAAGGGTCAATACACAGCTATCTTAAATACTTTAAAATCAACACCAGCTGCTTGTCTTAATGGAAATACTAGTAATAATAATAGCAGTAGTAATAATAATAGTAGTTCACAAGTTCAACCAGCAGATGGTAAATCTGTCAAACTTAATGATGGCTGGTATTATATTAAGAACACTGGTTCTGGTAAATACCTTACTGTTAAGGGTGGTGTAGCTGTTGCAGGTCAAAATGTAGAAATTGGATCTACTAAACAAAAATGGAAGCTTACCAACAATGATGACAATACTGTTACTTTACTTAGTGAAGTTGGAGATTTCATGTTAGATATTGACAGAGGTCTTGAAGAAAATGGTGCTAATATTCAAATCTACCATGCTTACGGTGGAGATGCACAAAGATTTATCATTAAAGAAACTGGTAAGTCTAAGGTTTATGTCATCAGTTCTAAGATTACAAATGGTTACAAGGTTCTTGATGTTGAAAATCAAGCAACTGCTGATGGTAGTAATGTTTGTCAATGGGAAAATGGTGAAAGAAGTAATCAAACTTGGACTTTTGAATCTGTTGATGGTTCATCTTCTAATAACAGCAATAACAACAGCAGTAACAACAACAACAATAGCAGTGAAGAAAAACCAGCTGGTGCAGCCTGTTGGTCTATTGGTAAAGGTTACAACTGTTGTAAATCTTGTAATGTTGTCTACAAGGATAATGATGGTGAATGGGGTGTTGAAAATGACAAATGGTGTGGTATCTCTGCTGATTGTGCAACTCAAAATGCTAGTAAATGTGTTGGAGCTCAAGGTTATCCATGTTGTCAATCCTCATGTAATGTTATATCCACTGATAGTGATGGTAAATGGAGTGTTGAAAATGATGACTGGTGTTTAATTGACAGTTCTAAATGTTAAATAATGCCAAAGTTTTTAAAAAAAAGAAAATAAAGATTAAAAATTAAAAATCTGAAATAAATAAATTTTATTTCTAATAATAAGCTTTGATAAAAAATCTATTACAAATTATATATATAATTTATAAAAAAAATTATGTTGTATATCAAGAAATATATAATATAATTACAACAAACAAAAAAAAAAATTTAAAAAAATTATATAAATATTAGAAATATATATTATTTATAATTATAACGTTTTTCATTATTTATTAAAAAAAAAAAAAAAAAAAATTATCGAAATTTTCAAATTCGATTATACATTATATATATTAAAAGAAATAAATGACTATTAATATATATTAATGTATAGTACTAAGTTATATAAATATTACATTATAAGCAGAATATAATATTATCTTAGATATTAATAGTAATATTCTTAAATTTATATGCGACATATTTATGCAATATTCTATTAAGTTTTCATTTTAATAATAACTAAAATTATATTTCAAAAGATATAATTTATTATCTATTTAATATTATATCATCTATATAGTTAATGTAAATAAATATAATATGTTATATATATTAGAATATATAGTGATATGATAATAACAGTTAGATTATAGATTAAATCAACCAATTTCAAAAGTAAAAAAAAAATAGAAGAGATATAATTTTAATTTATTAAAATTTAAAATATTATAAAAATTATATATTATAAAATTAAAAATTAAAATATATATATTAACATAAACGGTTATAATGTAATATAATTTAAAAGTTTTAACGTTTATTTGCTTTTTCAAAAATTATATATATAAAAAAATTAAAAATATTATAAAATATATTATTAAATTTTAAAATAAAAATAAAAATAAAAAAATAAAAATAAAAAAAAAAAATAATAACGATATAGCCAACGATATAACAAAAAAATAAAAATAAAAATAAAAATAAAATAAAATAAAATAAAAAAATAAGACAAAAATAAATAAAATAAATAAATAAATAAATAAAAAATAAATATTTAAAATTTAAAATATAAAAAGAAGCTATAAGTCCTAATTATAATTTTTTGTGTTTTAAGAAGATGTTTTTATAATAAAAAAATTTTTTTTTTCTATTCATTTCTAGTTATGAATTGTTATGATATATTCCTTTTTATTATTATTAAAGAAGATTAATAAAAAAAATAATTTAATTTAATAATTAATGTACGAAATTCTCATTACTTTATGTTATTATTTATAAAGATTGATAAAAAAAAGAAAAAAAAAAAAGCAGTAGCATTAGAGTTGTATAATTAATAATATCATGTATTTTCCACATACTATCATTATACAAAATAATGCTAAAGGTAAAAAATACAATAGATTCATTATATGTATTTTTCTATAGTATCATTTAAACTCTCATGTAGCTATTGTAAAATGGAAATGGAGTGAGACTTGATTCACTCCAAAACTTCGTGTTTAAGACTTTATTTAACGGATGGGAATCTTTTTGTTTTGATTAATTAGGCCTAAAAATATTAACTAAATATACTGGTTTTTATGATTTATTTTATCAAAAACTAAGCTATGACATCTATTGATTAAGCCTTCAAATTTTATATATATATCAACAATATGGTTTTTATGACAAAATATATGCAAAAATGCTATGATTTTAAAACCCAAAAAACACACAAAGAATCCGTTACGCAATGCTGCTCACGGAGACAAGCGAGAAAATCGAGCACGGAACGCAGTGGAGCTGCGTAGATTTGTCGAGATTAGTCGGGAGTGAGCGAATGTAGTAACCAAACAATCCAAAAAAAAAAATAAAAATAAAAATAAAAAAACAAGTGTTTTCTGTCAAAGCTGGGATGTTGTTCAATTAATTAATACAAGTTCAGAAGTTCATGAAGTTCATAACGGTGATGATTATATATAAATGATAGTGTTTTTAGTGATTGCAAACCTAGCTAGTTTTTAGGATTCTGAGCATGTTTTTGACCAGTTGAACGATCAAAAACATATGATGATCAACTAGTTAAGTTTTGCACAACATTGCTGTATTTCTGCATATATTATTTTTATGAACAATATGGTTGAATGATTGTATTTGTATGCCATTTAACAACACATATTGCTAATATATATATATATAAACATTGCTGCAAAATGACCATGTTTTTGAACATAAAATGCATATATTTGGCATACAAATAACAATATGTCTTTATTTTGAAGCCCATATTAATAGATGAACAACATAGGTGTTTGATGCTAAAACTATGCTAAAAACCATACCATTTTCATCAAAAATAAAAATAAAAAAATAAAAATAAAATAAAAATAAAAATAAAAGTAAAAATTAAAGTAAAAATAAAAAATAAAATAAATAAAAAAATAAATAAAAATAAATAAAAAAATAAATAAAAAAATAAATAAAAAAATAAATAAAAAAATAAATAAAAAAATAAATAAAAAAATAAAAATAAAATATATGCATAGTTTTAGCATAATCATCACGCAAATACACTTATATATTAGCAATATATACATATATGTTCATCAACATCATCATCATTTCTGAACTTTTAATAACAACAATGACTGCATATATTGCTAATATTTAACCTCAAAACTATGTACTTCATATATATATGTCACAACTGCTGTTTTTCAATTAATTAATCAGGTTTTATGGTTGTTTATTGTACTTTCAAAACTATATCATTTCTATACAATCATTGCTGTTTTGACCATATTTGATATAGGCTTCAATTATTAAAATAAACATACAGGTTTTTATGACAAATATATGTTCAAAACCATGTGTTGATAAATCAATATTTTCTGAAGCCTACATCAATAAGTGTCAAAATGGTATGGTTTTTATACAAAATCTATGCAAAAATCTTTTTGTCGTCTTTCACTACTAACATTTTATTTACATCTACATTTTAGCTAAATTATAATTATTAAACAGAAGATTTTAACGTTATAAAGTGATTTATTAATTGTAAAGTAATTCAGTAATTCAAAAGATAAAAAGAAATGATTATTCATTATAACAAAATATACAAGGGGTTAATTTCACTTAAATAATTGACATACACACGACAAAGAAAAAATTTCATATTATTTTTAAATTATTATTTTTTTTTTTTTTTTTTTTAATTTTTCTATATTTCTTTCTTTTTATATATATGTATATTTTTTTTTATTTAATATTTTATATTTCTTAGTTTTTATTATTTTTAGTTAATAGTTAATATTAATTTCATTTTAATCGATTTATAATTTATCGTTCATTACGTTCATTATGGAAAAGATATTTCACCGGGGTTCTCGCGGTTATGGAACATCTATTGACAACACAAAGGTTGATTTTCGTAGTTATTCACTCATTGGACCAATGCTAATAATGAAGAAATTTATTCATTCTTGATGTAAAAAAAAAAAAAAAAAAAAAAAAAAAATTTAAGAATAATATTTTTTTCATAAAAAGAATTACTATATTCAATGATAGTTTTTTTTTTTTTTTCAGGACAAAAGTATATACTCCAAATTTCAACAACGCAAAATTTTGTAAAATGTATTTGAAAAAATGCAATATCAGGAATTAAAAATTTCATATTGTAGATGTTCCAATAAGGAATCATAAGATTTCCTTTTAGTATTTAAAACAAAATTTAATCTCTAATAACACATCCAATAATACAAATTCAGCAAATCTCAGTTTAACTAATTTAGTAAATGTTATAAATGACAATCATGATCTAAATGCTCCCAATATACCTAATCTTTATTCTCTTAATTCTCAAAAACATATCTCACATTCTAACACAGGAAAGTTTTCTTTTTTTGTCTTAGTTGGAATACCAAAAATATGGATGGAATTTTGTAAAAAGAGATTAGTATTGAGTATTGAGTACTTCAATACGATTTTTAAACCATTATTCCTTATGTTTTCAGGAAACAAGTAATAGTACCATGGATGCTAGAAATCCATGTAAAAGTAGCCCTTCCCAACTATAAATATTTTCCAGTAAAGAATGGATCCAACTACACCAGGTTGCAAAGGTTTATATCTTAGATATCATGTCTCATGTGAAGTAGTTTTTGAAGATAATTCCTATACTTATTTTGTTTCTTTAAGCAACATTATAGTCTGTAGAATCATTCTAAGTGTTCTATAGGTAATGTCTATATTATTACTAAAAAACACTCATTACAAGTCCGATATTCATTCTCAGAAGTTTTTACATGGCTTCAGAACTATACTAATCATTCATCTATTCTTCTTTGGAGTCTTTAACATGAGCACCGCTGATTTTACAATACAAATTTCACTATTAATAATGTTATTCCAGGTACCTTAGGTACCAATTACGTGCTTAATCTAATGGCATTGTAGATGAATTTTTTTTTTTTTTTTTTTTTTTTTTTTTTTTTTTTACAAAACTATTATTGTAACTGCTGGTCAAACCACTAATCTTGGTGAAATTGACATTACGGAAAAGAGGAATGGTTCCAATTGCTTTGGAAATTTCATATTCCAGATCGTACTGCTAAAGGAGAAGACCATAATTTCTTTTAGATAGTCAACTTAAACCCTAATCCTAAATAAGAATTCCTTTTAAAAACAGAGATCTAATAATCTTAGAGATGAGGTTCGTTACGTATGAAAAGTTACTTTTATTTTATTTATTTACTTTATTTTGAATATTCCTTTTTTATTTCACATTACTATTTTAAATATTATTATGTTTCTAATTAGACAAATAATATTTATTTATTTTATTAATTGTGTTTTTTTTTTTTTTTATTTTATTTTGTATTAAAATTAAAAAAATACACATGTAATTAATAAATGAATAAATAAAAAAAATTAAAGTTCGTAATAATTGCGGCTGTAAAAAAAAAAAAAAAAAAAAAAAAAAAAAAAAAAAAAAAGATCATACCGTTACGGAATATATGCATGGGAATCATTTCAATCAATAAGGTCTTCCATACAAGTTTCCAAAAGAATTCACAAATGGTGTTAATTACTACATTGGAAAATCAAACTCTGCAAAAGATTGGAAGTATTATCATGTTTCTATTCCAGGAAATGAGGTCAAATATAATTTAATTTCCATGAAATAGAAGGTGTATTAGTATATTTCTTTATCCAATTAGTAATTTCTGAAAAGGCATTCTTTCTTTCTTCCTTGCGAGTGACCGTAGGAACATAAATATTACCAATAGTGCATTTAATTCCCCAAAAAAGAAGTAGTGTTGACAGAAATGATATACTTATATTCAAAAGGATCAGGAGAAAATGAACAAGAACAATGTACACTTATACTAAGACCTCTCATACCGGGTATATTTGGATCAGCTTATCCAGTTTAAAACATTTTTTTTTTTTTTTTTTTTTTTTTTTTTTTTTAAACTAGGAATAAACTTTATTTAATAATATTTTTTTTTTAAAAAAAATACATGAAGTTTAAATACATGAAATTATTTTTTTATATTAATATTAAAAAACTACGTTATGAGATTCGAGGACGAAAAGGCCTCTAACTCTTCCCATTCATCGAAGATAACTCCATGTGGATGAAAATTATCATTCGAATCTGTATCAGAATTTCTTCTTTGCCTTATCGTTACGACGTCGACGCTCTTGACAACGGTAGGTCTAACACTATACAAATCGATCATGATGTAAAAATCACCAATCACAATAGGCATAACGTTAGTAAGGAATTCCGCAAGCCCCACAAAATATGAAATCGGGAAAGAAGACTCGTTCGAAGGTGATTGAAAAATATTATTAATATATCGCCTTCTTTCCCCAGAGCCGATCTTTAAGATTTCAAATACTGCATTTCCGCCAAGAAGGAGACACAGCACGTAAAAATTGATATTATCATCAAAATCTTCCTCTTTATCATCAGGAATGTTCAATGATTTCTCATGAACAATAAGAGAAAAATTAATAAAAATTTCATCAACAAAGGGAATGAAATGTTGCCTAAATTCTTCAAATTTAGGACATAAAAGTATCCAGTGTGTAAAACTAGGTATGCTGTTACTCTCACCACAACAAGGGCAGTATGTTGGGCAATTTTCTGATACTAGATTACTTTTAACATACGTTTTTACATCAAATTTGAATCCACATTTAATTCGTCCAATCCAAAAAAATCCAAGAGAAAATTGTGAATATTTAAGTGATAGACGTTGAATAAATTTTTTAAAACCAAATTTAAATTTCTTGTATTTTGTAGATCTGATCGCAGGAGTGCTTGAATAATGAATATTTTCCCAGTAAAACTTCCTTATTTCTCCAGGAAGTTTATTATTGTGCTTGTGTACTGCTAAACTCCGTGCTTTTTTCGTCCATGAATAGTGAGAAAGTGTAGGTATATTTTTGACTAAATGAGAAATAATACAAGAAGAATCTTTCCACTTTTTAAAGCATCGAATCATCGCCTTAGCACAAAAACTAGCTATAGGAGGTATAGAAAGTTCCTTATACATATTGTAAATTGAAGTATTGGAGGTTTTATTTTTAAACCCGAAACTCCAGTACAAACCTCGATTAAAAGCAGTTTGAGCTTTTTCAGTATTCTTTTTATTTGAACCAAGTAAGGGAGCATAATAAAGAACTGAGCTAAGGACAAAAGAAACTAGTATATGAGTTTTAAAGTAGAAAGGAACATTCCTATTGGTTAAAAATCTAAAGAAAGAGTTAACTGTATAATTAATTTTACTATTCATCTTAGCAATAATAGGTTTTAAATCCAACGATTCAATAAAAGGTATACCAAGATATGTATATTGATTAGTGCTTGGTATATAGTTCATACCAAGTCTAAATGTAGGATTTTCATAATGTCTTGAAGGAATAAAATTCTTTGGTTTAACAACTAGTGTAGCGCATTTATTGATTCCAAAGGTCATTTCATTTTTAATACCCCAATCATGAGCAATATTCAAAAGGTTTTTAAGTGAAGATTTTGTAGGAGCTAATAATACAATATCATCAGCAAATAATCCACCACAACACTTTTTCTTTTCAGTAATCACACCATAACTTTTACATTTATCAAAAATATCATTGATAAATATATTGAATAAAATAGGTGAGAGAGGACACCCTTGGCGAACACCACGGTGTATTGGAAATTCTTTTGAAAGTTTACCATTAAAGTTTGCACGAGCTTTCGAGGTAAGGTATAGATTAGTAATGAATTGAAGGCATTTACCACGAATACCAAGATTATTTAGTTTAGTAAGTATATTATAAATTGGAACTGAATCATAAGCTTTTTTAAGGTCAAGAAAGGCAAGAAAGGTAAATTTATCCTTAAATTTTCTTCTTTGACAAATTTCACGAATGGATACAAATAAACTAATACATTCTTCTTTATTTCTAAAACCAAACTGTTCTGGTCTAATTATTCCATTAGAAAAAGCATAGTCCGATATTCTTTTAGTGACAATTTTTGATAGAATTTTTAAACCTACATTGATGAGTGAAATACCACGATAATTATTACAATCTGAAAGATCCCCTTTTTTAGGAATAGAAACAATAGAAGCAGAGTTCCATTCATTAGGAAAGTCACCATCCCAAATTTTATTAAAAAGTAATAACAGACACTTTGCACAATCGGAATAAGTAACCTCTTGATTAGAGTCATCCTGAGAAGAATTTCTACTCTCAGAATTAAAAAATGCTTTAAAAAATTCTGTAGGTATACCATCAGGACCAGGTGCTTTGTTATTTTTCATTGAAAGAACAGTTGAATGAATTTCTGACATGGAAATAGGTTGATTAATATCCCATGATTCCTGAGGAGTAGAAGAATTATTAAGTATTCTTTTCCAATAATTTTCATTAAGACTGTGACCAGTTATATCAGAAGCAAGTTCTTCATAGTGTTCTGCAAAACGATTGAGTTGATCTTCTTGGGATACTAGAACATTACCTTCTTTATCTTTAATGTATACAGGTGATTGGGAAGGAGAGTAAGAAGGTTTAGAAATTTTCTTAAGTCCAGACCAACCACGCTGGGCATCATTTTTTAAGAAACATTCGCCGATGGAATGAATCAAATTTTTAAATCTAATATTCCTAATATTTCTTTTAATACTAATGATATAATCAGAAAGAACTCTATATTCTTTTGAGAGATCACAAAATTCTTGAAGATTTGACAAATCATTACGAAGTTTAAAATTTTTAATCCTTTTATAAAATAAATGTTTTTCATGTGATAATTTCTTAGCATAAGCAGGACAATGGAACGCTGAACCATGTAAATTTGTAGGAACTCTTGCATGAATGTCATCGCCTATTTTATTTGCTGTGTCAAGAAGTTTTTTAACCATTGTATTAGAGTCTAGATTATCATTATGTTCAAATTCATCCAGTAAACATGTGAATTTATTATGAGAGAAGATTGCTTCACGTTTATCCCTACAAATTCGATTAGACCACTTAATTTGTTTATCCCGAGGGGGAGTAACAAAACCATCAGGAGATATTTTTTTACAAGAAAGAATAAGTGGTAAATGGTCAGAGATGTCATTAAAAGAGTAGCATACAGAAGCAATATTCAGATAATTTCTTAATTTATCGTTCACTACTATAAAATCAATACAAGAATTCTTTCCACCATTAGACCAAGTAAATTGATGACCAACCATATCCATAACAAACCATTGAGGGGAAATTCTAAGAATAAGATCTTTGAGTTGTTGCTTAGTCATGTTGAAATCACCAACAATAGCCGAAGGGTTATTCTGATGGTTCTTGAGCCAATTAGCAAAATCAGTTTCCGCTTTTTCTCTAGAGTCTTTGTGTTTTTTGCTAGGGATGTAAATGTTCCCTAAAGAACATCTGACACCCCAAAAAGAGAATATATTTACTGAGAGTATATATCTATATTCAAAATCATCATTAGTGAATTGGCAGGAGGAGTGCACACCTATATAAAGGCCCCTCATACCAGGGATTTTTTTGTCCGCACGTCTCAGTACTGTTCTATAATGATTAAGGAATGGATATGAGTTAGAAAAGGAGTTAAGGAATGAACTATTACCGACTTCTTGAAGACAAATACAAATAGGATTAAAGATTGAATTAAAATTGGTAAGTCCGTCACGTTTTTCAGAATTCCAACCATTTGTGTTCCAGCTAATACAGAGGTTGAAATATTTAGTATTCGAGAAAGGGTTAGCATACAGGAGGCTTTCAGAGATGGGGATTGAGGGTTCAGAATAATACCTGGTTCTATTATGATTAACATTACTAAATGTGCGTATCCTTGAAGTAATCTTCCATTTAATTCTTTTAACAGGTAAGTGCTTAGTAATCAAATAAATAACCTTCAAATAATCCGTACAATTATTATAGTTAACTCTTAGGATGAAGTAGTTTTCCATATTAATATAGTGTTTTTTAACGATTCCATGAACAACTTCATTACAATTTGATATCTTTTTGCTTAAAAATTCCCATAGTCTACTTTCAGTCCAAGATTCAAGATCATGAATGAAAATTAAAACAAATTTATCATGGTCAGGACCATAAAGTCGCAGACCTCTTCGTATAGTTGACATAATAAAATAAAAAACTTATCTATATTAATAAAAAGTAAGTGTAATAAAAAAATAAAAAAATAAAATTAGTAAAAATTAAAAAATTAAAAAAAAAATAAAAATTTATTGCTGTTGTCTTCTCTTTCGTGTATATTGTTTGCTAAAACTTGTTTGTTTTTCTTTCTTTTTGTGTTGACTAGTTTTAATTAATGATTTTCAATTATAAATTCCTGTTTTATGTAAAAATTTCTGTAAAATAATCATATATAATATAAAATTTAAATGTTAATGAAATAATAGTTGTGAAAAACTATAAAAAGATTCCCATCCGTTAAATAATGTCTCAAACACAAGCTTTGGAGTGAATCAATCTCCTACATTTCCATTTTACAATAGCTACATGAGAGTATAAATAATACTATAGAAAAAAACATATACAAAATAATGCTAAAGTAAAAAATACAATAGATTCATTACAATGATAATATGTAGAAACTACATGATATTATTAATTATACAACTCCAATGTTACTACATATCCAGTTTAAAACAATATAAAACATCAGGTTCACTTTCTACAGTCTTCCAGTATTCCAGTTTTCACTCTTCGTACTAGAAGCCGCTTTAGAAAGGATAACCATCGATTATCATCAGAATCACAGAAAGCTGTAATTAGTACACCTGATATAGGTTATTCCTTTTCCATCAACCCTCCATGGACCTGGAAAAACAGTCCACATCATTGGGGACTTTAGAAAGGATAACCATTGATTATCATCAGAATCACAGAAAGCTGTAATTAGTACACCTGATATAGGTTATTCCTTTTCCATCAACCCTCCATGGACCTGGAAAAAAAGTCCACTTCATTGGGGAAAACATTTAGGGCAATCTTCTGAGACGATTTTTCTTTTAATGGAAATACTAACATTAAAGAACTATATTTTTTTTTTTTTTTTTTTTTTTTTTTTTTTTTTAGACAGGGAAGAGATTTTTTTTTTTTTTTTAACGGCAGCAAACTTGTTTCATCTTTATTAATTAAATATTTGATAAAATACATGTAATAAAATAATAAAAAAAAAAAGATAAAAAAATAAACAAAAAATAAAACACAAAATAAAAATAAAATAATGGTATAATATATTCTAGTTTCATTTAATTAATATTTGTAAGACTTCACAAGGGCATTATTATACTGAAGTATAATAATTAACTTTGACTTCGCAATGTTAATCATAATTTTAAGATACAAAATTATGATCTTCATTGGTTGCGCTAGCCCTGCTGGCCTGTCTTACTGTTTCTTCAGCATTGACGCTCTTGGTAGTAGTAGTACGATTCGATTTGAACCTATTGAACAAAGACCATTGCTGGCCAATAGCAATAGGTATAATCGATTGGAGAAGTGCCGCAGTAACCACTAAGAACGGAGTATCAGAATAAGCACCTGATTTCATCTGGCACTTAAATAGATCCTTCCATTCCCTTGTACTGTTATTAATACTTCGACCTCCAAGAAGGAAATTAAACACTTTTTCACACACACTAGAATCAATATACACATTATTTTCAATACTATTACTAACATTACTAAAAATACTATTAGTAATATTATTATTACTATTATAACTATTACTATTATTACTATTACTATTATCATTATTACTATTAACAATATCATTTGTTAGGTTGCCACGGTAAAAAGCATTATATAAAAATAAAATTTTATCATTAACTTTACTACGAGTATGATTGAAAAAGGGACAATCAATTAACCAATGACTTATCCATTGTTTATTACTTTTACAACAGGGACAAAAATTAGGACACATTTGGTCCACTATTTTTGCAGCTTTAGCAATTCTAGCATCTAATCTATATCCGCTTCGTGCTCTCAATAGCCAATAGAAACCATATGAAAGATCAGGATAGTCATAACAAAGTTTTATAAATTTTGATGTTTCTTCGAATTTGTTTTTGTCATAAAACTCAGCTTTAATAGAATTGATTTTCATATCTCTTTTCCAATAAAAATCCTTGATTTTATTATCGTTATTACCTCTTTTCTCTAGTTTACGTTTAAGAGTTCTACTTTCTTTTGTCCATGTATATTTTCTAGATTTTGGAATATTATTAACTAAATAGGAAATAATACAATTTGAATTTTTCCATTTATCAAAACATTTGACCTGAGACAAAGCACACTTAGCTGACAATGGAGGAATATGTAAATCTTTTGAAATAGAATATACATTAATAAATGATTTGGCTTTTTGTATACCTGCAATCCATCTTAATCCTTTATTAATTAATTTCTGAGTATTATTTGTTCTCGTTTTATTCGAACCAAGTAAAGGTGCAAAGTAAGAGACTTTACTAAGTACATAAGAGTTAATTATAATCTTCTTAAATGGAATAGGAATTTTGGAATTTGAAAGAAATTTACTAACAGAAAAGAGAGCTTTAGTTACTTTAGAGTTAAGTAATTTAATAATAGGTTTCAACGATAAGCTTTTATCAAATGGTATACCTAAATAGGTATAACATTTAGTTATTGGAATTGGTTGACCAGCAAGATAAAAAGTAGGATCTCTTTTATTTTGAAAAAGAGGTGTGTCTGGTCGAATCACCATCGTTGCACACTTATTAATTCCAAAATTCATCATATTAAATTTAGCCCATTCATTTACCTTCTTAAGCATTTTTTTCAACTTAGTTCTTGACGGTGCGCATAGAACAATATCATCTGCAAAGAGTCCACCACAACATCTAGATTCGCCTAAAGGAATTCCAAGTTCTGAAACATCATTAAAAATGTCATTAATAAAAAGATTGAAAAGAATTGGTGATAGTGGACAACCTTGTCTAACTCCTTTCATAATATTAAAAGATTCCGAATATTGATCATCAATTTTAACACTAGCTTTGGATGTCAAATATAGATTTTTTATAAATTGATAACATTTACCTCTAATACCTAAAGCATCTAATTTATATAAAATATTACCTATTGGAACAGAATCATATGCCTTTTTTAAATCTAGAAAAGCAAGGTAAGTTTCTTTATTATCATTTTTACGCCTTTGACAAATTTCTCGAATTGAAATAAATAAACTAACACATTCTTCTTTAGTACGAAATCCAAATTGCTCTGGCCTAATAAAATTATTTTTAAGTCCATATTCTGAAATTCTTTTGGAGACTATTTTCGAAATGAGTTTAATACCATTGTTAATCAGAGAGATACCTCGATAATTGTCACAATCAGATAGATCATCTCCTTTTTTAGGAATAGATATAATACTTGCTTCATTCCATGAGCTAGGAAATTCTCCATTCCAAATTCTTGAGTATATCTTCTGTAAACAATTTAAACCAGAAGAAGAATTATTTACTGAATTTTCGTCATCCGGAGGAATTAAAGCTTTATAAAATTCAATAGGAATTCCATCCAGGCCTGAAGCTTTAAAATTTGGAGTAGCCAAAATTGCTTCTCTAATTTCTTCTATACTGATGTCTTGATTTATATCCCATTCATTGTGTCTCGTATACCTAAATGTTCCATTGGAAAATTTATTATACCATTCGATTAATGCACTATTGATATCAGAATGACTTGAAGCAAGTTTTTTATAGTGATTGTGCCATACTTCTAACTGTTCTTTAGTAGAAGTAGCTAGTTTACCATTTTTGTCCTTTACTGGAGAATTTGACATATTTTTAAATTTATCTACTTTTGCTGTTGTTTTAAGCCATTTCCAAGCTTTCTTAGGGTTATGAGATTTCATATATTCACATCCTGTATTGATCCAATGTTGGTATTCAGTTTTCCTATAAATATTACACATATGATGAATAATTTTGCACATTCTATTATATTTATCAATTAATTCTTCAAATTCATCTAAATTATGATAAGAACCTCTTCTTTTAATGGATTTATATAATTTCATTTTGAGTTTTTGCAAATTAAATATTTTCTGCGACATATGAAAAAAAGATTTTCGAACTTCTGAAATTGACGTGATATTAAGTTCCTTAGCAATATTGAATGAAGTTGAAATAAATTTCTTAGAAATATCATCAATACTAATATTAGGATCTGGAATCACTTCCTCTAATACACTAAAATAGTTGTTGTCAAAAATTGATTCTTTTTCATTTATACATTTTAATCTATCCCATTTAACTGTCTTTTTAGGCAGAGAGAAAGAATTATCTGAATTAACTGATGAAAAACATTTACCTTTTATTAATAAAGGTTTATGATCCGAAATGGGGGGAAAGTCAATAAAAGTACCATATGAAAGTAAATCTAACATATGATCATTGACAATCGCATGATCTATATCAGATTCTCTAATACCTCTACTCCATGAAATTGGGGAGCCCCATAAGGGAAGAATTTTCCAATTACTAAATTTAGAGAGCAAATTACTTAATTTCTCAGTAGGTAAATTAAAATCACCAACCAACATTGAAGGATGAGAAGAGTGACTATTTAACCAAGACAATATTTCAATTCTAGCAGCTCTAGCATGAAGGCTATGGCCACTATGAGGTACGTACACATTACCAATAGAACATTTAGTGAAATTCCAAAAATTATAAGTATACAAGGAAATAATATACTCATAAGTGTTGTTTTCAAGAGAGGCTTGACAAGAATTATGAAACCCAATATAAAGACCTCTTTTACCGGGAATTTCATTATTAGCTTTTTTGAAGAAATGTTTGTAGTTTTTTAATGATACTCGACATGGATATTTACTGCTAGAACCTGAACCATTTCCTGTTTCCTGAAAGCATAAGAAAAGTGGTTTGTACATTGAAATAAAGAATTCAACACTGTCTTTTTTATCAAAGTTCCATCCATTAGTATTCCAACTGACACATAGAGAAAATTCTTTAACTGTATTATTATTAATATGAGTGTTATTAATATTATTGGAATTATTATAATTGATTGAACTGAAATTTGAATTTGAATCTGAGCTTGAAACTGAATTTAAACATAAATTTGAAATTGAACTTGAACTTGTACTTGAACTTGAACTTGAACTTGTACTTGAACTTGAACTTGAACCTGTACTTGAACTTGTACTTAAACTTGTACTTGAACTTGAACTTGAGCTTGGACTTGAACTTGGACTTGAACTTGAACTTGAGCTTGTACTTGAACTTGAACATGAATCTGTATTTGAACTTGAATTTGAATTTTGACTTGAATCTGCATTTGAATTTGAAGTAGTGAATAAGTTGATATTATAAGATGAATTCACTTTTTCTGATAAGGCAAAATGTTTCCTTTTGAGTGAAGAAAAACTGTATTTATGATTCCTTTTGCTACAATTAATAACGTTAATTGAAGCACGTTTGAAACTATTAATAATACAATCAGTAATAGATGTTAATTCTTCTTCATTACCTACTATTTTAATTTTAAAGAATGCATCATTAAAATTAGCAATACGTTTAACTGATAAAACCTTATCATTTAATTCATTCAGAGTTTTCTTTAAATGTCTTCTCATTTTGATTTCTGGCCAAGATCGAAGTCCGCGGATAAAGAGTAGTTTCGTATTCTCCATTGGTATACCGTGGCACCTTGAACCTCTTAGAATGAAATTCTTATTTCTTATAAATTGGATTTCCATAATAGTAATAAAAAACTAAAAATTAATAACTAAAAAAAAAAAAAATAAAAAAAAGTCAATTTTAATTATAAAGTCTTGAGTATAATGAGAATTGTAATAATTTTATATCTTTTTGGAGTAAATAATTTAGATAATTAGTAGTTTGTTGAATGATTGAAAAATAATTTGATTTAGCACTTTTTTCAGTATATTATTTAAATTGAATATCATAAAGTATTTAATGACTAAGATTGAATTGATGAAATAAAATGGCACAAAATTAGTAAAGAGTTAAATAAATTACTACAAGATTTAGAGTGAATCAATCTCTTACAACGTGATACATGAAATATAAAGTTGAAATACAATTGAATACAATAGATTCTTACATGAGAATAGTAATACTACATGAAAATAGAAATACAATAAAAATGTATTACTAATTCTTGGGTGTAACTTTATTTAACAATGTTCCAAAAATGCACCATTATATTCCGCAGTGAGTGTTCACCAGAAAAATTTTACCAATAACATTACCATTGCGCATAATGTTATTAATTAACACAAAATATAACTTTACTACTATTTTGCACCAGTACTGTGGATCTACTTTATAAGAGTAAAGTTAATTCCCCTTGCAGGCGATTTAAATACATAAATCGAGTACACCCCTGCTCGGGGAACGTTGCACACTTATTAATTCCAAAATTCATCATTTTTTTTTTTTTTTTTTTTTTTTTTTTTTTTTTTTTTTTTAGACAGGGAAGAGAATACACTTCCAAAAACTTTATTAAATTTTATTTTAAAAAATACATGTAGGTGAAAAGTACATTAGAAATTAAAAATAAAAAATTAAAAAATAAAAAATAAAAAATAAAAAAGCTCGAAAATACTATGTATTTCGGCAAGTTGTACTATGCGGGAATTTTACCCTTCCTATCAAATAAAAAAGAAATAAAATTTAGAAGTAACATCCTTAAAATAGATAGTGTGGTGTCCACTAAACTCTCCCCGGATTCATCATTTATTGAGCTACTAGGGCGAGAATCACCCTTCGTAGTAATAGATGATAATCCTGTATTTTCATTATGCCTTATCAGTACGACGTCGACGCTCTTGGTTAAGTTTGATATTTTGCAATACCTATCAAATAATAGCTCAAACGAACTACTTATGATAGGTATTGCATTTGTTAAGAATTCCGCCAAGCCCACAATTTTTGGAACAGGTGACTCAGATGAACCTTTGAAAAGTAGTTCATTTAAATGTCTCTGTTCCCCACTATCGAAATGTAGTTCATTTAAAACTAAAGTCCCACCAAGAAGGAACAAGTATATATAATGATTGATATAATCTTCAAAATCAGAAATAGAGTCATAGGAAGAAAGAGGATTAAACGCTCTAATCTTCCTAAGGAATAAAACATAGAGATCATCGATGAAATTTAAAGAATTCCATCTAAAAGATGCAAGAGCATCGCATTTAAAAATCCAATGTTCAAAAGATTGATTACCTTCACCACAACATGGGCAGGACTTTGGACAATCTTCTGAAACTCTACCCATTCTAATAGCAATAGTAGTATTGTATTTATAACCACAGCGTAAACGTATAATCCACGAAAATCCTAAGTTGAATTGGGGATATTTTAAGCTAAGCATTATTATAGCTTTATTGTTTGAGAACTTGTTACTATCGTAGTTTTGACCTTTAATACCTTGAAATCTGGAAACTGATTTCCAGTAACGTTCTATAATATCGTCATATTTTACACATTTATATTTTTTGATTTTTTTATATAGTGTTCTAGATTCTTTAGTCCAGGAATAATAAGGCATTTTGGGAATAGATTTAATAAGATCCTTTATGATACAGTTTGATTTACTCCATTTTGCAAATGATTTAATCTGTAAGGCTGCGCAGATACCAGCAATAGGAGGGATGCTTAGATCTCGAGATAAAGCATAAGTACTCATTGTTGAATTATGTCTAATATAGTCATTGTTTTCTGTATTTGTTTTACCATTTTTAGAGAAGGAACCGATACACCAAAATAGACCAGTATTAATTAATGTTTGAATTCTAGCCGTTCTAGATTTGTTTGAACCAAGTAAAGGAGAATAATAAATTACTTTACTAATAACAAAGGATTGAAGAACTTTTTTCTTGTATACAATAGGAATAAGTTTATTTGAAAAGAAACGTGTAAATGAAAGAAGGGATTTTCTAACTTTAAAATGCATGTGAGATATAATGTGTTCTAGTAGGAGATCATCTGAAAAAGGAATACCAAGATAGACATAACTAGAAACTTTAGGAATATCATTCTTTCCTAAATAGAAGGTTGGATCACTATAGTTTGGAGGAGGTTGGAAGTTCATTGGTTTTATAACCATAGTTGCACACTTTTCAATACCAAAAGTCATTTCATTTAAATTAGCCCATTTATGTACCTTTTTTAATAATTTTTCTAAATTTTTTGCACTTGGAGCAATGAGAACAACATCATCAGCAAAGAGTCCACCACAACACTTTTTTCTTCCAACATTAACACCATACTTTTCACAGTCATTTAGTATATCATTGATGAATAAATTGAATAAGATTGGAGATAAAGGACAACCTTGACGAACACCTCTTTTAATAGGAAATTCATTTGATAACATTGAAGCAAATCGAGCACGTGCTTTAGATGAAGTATATAAATTACAAAGAAAATCAAAACATTTACCGCGTACTCCATAGTGATATAATTTAGTAAGAATGTTAAAAATAGGAACTGAATCATAAGCTTTTTTAAGATCTAAAAAAGCTAAATATGTGAATTTTCCTTGGAATTTTCTTCTTTGACAAATTTCTCTAACGGAAATGAATAAACTAATGCATTCTTCGCGGTTGCGAAATCCAAATTGTTCAGGTCTAATGAAATTGTGTGAGAGTGCGTAAGTAGATATTCTATCTGTTATAATTTTTGAAATGATTTTTAGTCCAACGTTAATGAGAGAAATACCTCGATAATTACTACAATCTGATAGGTCACCCTTCTTAGGAATTGATACAATAGAAGCTGAGTTCCATTTTTTAGGAAATGACCCATTCCATATTTTATTAAATATCAATTTTAGACACTTTCCAGCAGCAGGATGTGATTCTAGTAATTCTTCGTTACAAAAAAGAGCTTTGTAGAATTCAATCGGAATACCATCGGGGCCGGGTGCTTTGTTATTTTTCATCGATGAAATAGTTTTTTTAATATCTTCAATCGTAATAGGACCATTTATATTCCAGGTAGTGGATCTAAGACTAATATTCCTTAAAGCATGATTCCAGTAATTACGATTAAGGCTGTGACCTGAGGGATCCGAAGCAAGATCTTTATAATATTCAGCCCATCTATCTAATTGCTTTGAAGGAGAGATAATATCTTGACCAAACTTAGATTTAATGCAAGTAAGGGAGGTAGATGAATATGATGGTTTAGCCATTTTCTTTAAACATCTCCAACCATTTTTGAAATCTTTATTCAAAAAATAATTACCTATTTTTACTATATTAGCCTTAAATCTAGCAGAACGAAATTTACTCTTAGTTTTCTTGATTAATTTGCAAAGTTTTTCATATTTATTAAATTGTTCAAGGTAATTATCAACATTTTCACAATTAAAGTAAGGCTTAATATTCCGAAATGCAATATGTTTTTCATGAGATAGTTTTTTAATGTAATAAGGACAATGAAAAGCAGAGCCCTTTAAATTTGTTGGAATAAAAGCCTTAATATCTTTCCCGATATTATTTGCTGTATTGATAAATTTTTCTACCATTTCATCAGCCGTAAGCGAATTGTAATGAGAATCAAGGTCATTTTCTAGGATTGAAAAATAATTATGTGATAAAATATCTGAATTTTTTGTTTTACAAATATGAGTTGACCATTTAGAAACTTTAGTAGGCCTTATAAAACCATCGGAGAGAACTTTGTTGCAAGAAAGTAAAATAGGTTTATGATCAGAAATACTATAAAACGAAGTACAAACCGAGGTTTTATTAATATGGGATGCCAAAGCCTCATTATAGATGACATGATCAATGCAAGATGATCTAGTACCTTTAGCATATGTAAATTGATTACCATATAAAGGAGCAATATACCAATTAGGAAAATTATTTGAAATGTATGTTTTGATCTTCTTTAATGACATGTTAAAGTCACCAACTAGGACAGCCGGAACATTTTTTCTATTGTGAAAACGTAACCATTGAGAGAGTTCATCAAAAGCAACTAGTCTTGCTTCCTTCCATTTGCTTTGAGGGAAGTAGATATTACCAATAGTACATTTTTGATTCCAAAAAGAAGTAATATTAACTGAAATGATATATTTGTATAAAAACGGTTCTTGGAAGAAAGAGCACGAAGAATGAACACCAATAAAGAGTCCTCTCATACCAGGGGTTTTAGGATTAGCTTTAAGGAAAACTGAGTTGTAATATGGAATTAAAGGTGATGAAACATCTTTTGGTAGATATCTACTTTTTCCAGTTTCTTGTAGACAGATACATATAGGTTTAAAAGTAGAGTTGAGATACAAAATACTATCTCGCTTTTCAGTATTCCAACCGTTAATATTCCAACTAACACAGAGATTAAAGAAACAAGAATTTGAATTTAGATGGCTAGAGAAAAAATCTTTTGCCATAGGATTAAGTTCAACATCAATGTTTTTAGATTTCCTCGACTTGTTCATATGATTCAGTTTATTACACAAGGACCAGGTAATTTTAGCTGTTTCAGGAATTTCATCTCTTAAGAAATTTAAAACATAGAAAAAGATGAGATCATTTTTGTATTTATTAACCCTAATAATGAAGTATGAGCCATACCTTGGAGAAAAAAGTTTTTTAACATATGGAATAATTTCATTGTAGTAAGGGATCTTACTAATAACTTGTGCCATTAGTTTTCTAGGGGACCAAGAATTAAGGTCATGAATGAAAATAAGGCTATAATTATTCATATGATTTCCGAAGCAGTAGAAACCACGATGGAAGGGAGTAGTGTTAACAGAACTAGAAGCATCCATGTTTAGAGTTAGTTGAGAAAAGAACTGACTTAATTTCTATTTAAAATGAATTGATTATAAGGATTGAATACCAAAGAATTATATATAAAATATTTAACATTTAAGTTTACTGAATATAAGAGTTAATAGTTTCACATGAATTGTATTTCCTAAGATATATTTAAAAAACAATGTTAGTGGAAAAATTATTTATTCAATAAAATAATGTAAAATAGTAAATTTAATTTATTTTTTTTTTTTTTTTTATATGTTAAAATATTGTAAAAGGATATGAAAATTAAAAAAACCTAAAGTAAAAAATTAATATAGAAATATAAAATAACATATATAACGATAAAAAAGTATATATATATATATAAAAAGTATAGAAAAAATATAGAAAAAATTTAAAAAATATAAGAAAAAAACAAAAACAATATTGTTAGTAGTATAGTGTAAAAAATTCTTTTGATTGAATAATTGATTTAAAAAGCTACAGTTATGTTTTATATAAAAAGATTGAAAATGCATATAAGATTGAAAAATAATTAAGATTTTATTATTATACTAATTGCTGAATCCCCTCAGAAACCATACAGCTTAGGTTCCATCATTGAGAGAATAATTGATTTAAAAAGCTACAGTTATGTTTTATATAAAAAGATTGAAATTGCATATATTTTTTTTTTTTTTTTTTTTTTTTTTTTTTTTTTTTTTAGACTAGGAATAAACTTTATTTAATAATATTTTTTTAAAAAATACATGAAATTTAAATACATGAAATTTTTTTATATTAATATTAAAAAACTACGTTATGAGCTTCGAGGACGAAAAGGCCTCTAACTCTTCCCATTCATCGAAGATAACCCCATGTGGATGAAAATTATCATTCGAATCTGTATCAGAATTTCTTCTTTGCCTTATCGTTACGACGTCGACACTCTTGACAACGGTAGGTCTAACACTATACAAATCGATCATGGTGTAAAAATCACCAATCACAATAGGCATAACGTTAGTAAGGAATTCCGCAAGCCCCACAAAAAATGAAATCGGGAAAGAAGACTCGTTCGAAGGTGATTGAAAAATATTATTAATAAGTCGCCTTCTTTCCCCCGAGCCGATCTTTAAGATTTCAAATACTGCATTTCCGCCAAGAAGGATACACAGCACGTAAAAATTGATATTATCATCAAAATCTTCCTCTTTATCATCAGGAATGTTCAATGATTTCTCATGAACAATTAGAGAAAAATTAATAAAAATTTCATCAACAAAGGGAATGAAATGTTGCCTAAATTCTTCAAATTTAGGACATAAAAGTATCCAGTGTGTAAAACTAGATATGCTGTTACTCTCACCACAACAAGGGCAGTATGTTGGGCAATTTTCTGATACTAGATTACTTTTAACATACGTTTTTACATCAAATTTGAATCCACATTTAATTCGTCCAATCCAAAAAAATCCAAGAGAAAATTGTGAATATTTAAGTGATAGACGATGAATAAATTTTTTAAAACCAAATTTAAATTTCTTGTATTTTGTAGATCTGATCGCAGGAGTGCTTGAATAATGAATATTTTCCCAGTAAAACTTCCTTATTTCTCCAGGAAGTTTATTACTGTGCTTGTGTACTGCTAAACTCCGTGCTTTTTTCGTCCATGAATAGTGAGAAAGTGTAGGTATATTTTTGACTAAATGAGAGATAATACAAGAAGAATCTTTCCACTTTTTAAAGCATCGAATCATCGCCTTAGCACAAAAACTAGCTATAGGAGGTATAGAAAGTTCCTTAGACATATTGTAAATTGAAGTATTGGAGGTTTTATTTTTAAACCCGAAACTCCAGTACAAACCTCGATTAAAAGCAGTTTGAGCTTTTTCAGTATTCTTTTTATTTGAACCAAGTAAGGGAGCATAATAAAGAACTGAGCTAAGGACAAAAGAAACTAGTATACGAGTTTTAAAGTAGAAAGGAACATTCCTATTGGTTAAAAAACTAAAGAAAGAGTTAACTGTATAATTAATTTTACTATTCATCTTAGCAATAATAGGTTTTAAATCCAACGATTCATTAAAAGGTATACCAAGATATGTATATTGATTAGTGCTTGGTATATAGTTCATACCAAGTCTAAATGTAGGATTTTCATAATGTCTTGAAGGAATAAAATTCTTTGGTTTAACAACTAGTGTAGCGCATTTATTGATTCCAAAGGTCATTTCATTTTTAATACCCCAATCATGAGCAATATTCAAAAGGTTTTTAAGTGAAGATTTTGTAGGAGCTAATAATACAATATCATCAGCAAATAATCCACCACAACACTTTTTCTTTTCAGTAATCACACCATATCTTTTACATTTATCAAAAATATCATTGATAAATATATTGAATAAGATAGGTGAGAGAGGACACCCTTGGCGAACACCACGGTGTATTGGAAATTCTTTTGAAAGTTTACCATTAAAGTTTGCACGAGCTTTCGAGGTAAGGTATAGATTAGTAATGAATTGAAGGCATTTACCACGAATACCAAGATTATCTAGTTTAGTAAGTATATTGTAAATTGGAACTGAATCATAAGCTTTTTTAAGGTCAAGAAAGGCAAGAAAGGTAAATTTATCCTTAAATTTTCTTCTTTGACAAATTTCACGAATGGATACAAATAAACTAATACATTCTTCTTTATTTCTAAAACCAAACTGTTCTGGTCTAATTATTCCATTAGAAAAAGCATAGTCCGATATTCTTTTAGTGACAATTTTTGATAGAATTTTTAAACCTACATTGATGAGTGAAATACCACGATAATTATTACAATCTGAAAGATCCCCTTTTTTAGGAATAGAAACAATAGAAGCAGAGTTCCATTCATTAGGAAAGTCACCATCCCAAATTTTATTAAAAAGTAATAACAGACACTTTGCACAATCGGAATAAGTTACCTCTTGATTAGAGTCATCCTGAGAAGAATTTCTACTCTCAGAATTAAAAAATGCTTTAAAAAATTCTGTAGGTATACTATCAGGACCAGGTGCTTTGTTATTTTTCATTGAAAGAACAGTTGAATGAATTTCTGACATGGAAATAGGTTGATTAATATCCCATGATACCTGAGGAGTAGAAGAATTATTAAGTATTCTTTTCCAATAATTTTCATTAAGACTGTGACCAGTTATATCAGAAGCAAGTTCTTCATAGTGTTCTGCAAAACGATTGAGTTGATCTTCTTGGGATACTAGAACATTACCTTCTTTATCTTTAATGTATACAGGTGATTGAGAAGGAGAGTAAGAAGGTTTAGAGATTTTCTTAAGTCCAGACCAACCACGCTGGGCATCATTTTTTAAGAAACATTCGCCGATGGAATGAATCAAATATTTAAATCTAATATTCCTAATATTTCTTTTAATACTAATGATATAATCAGAAAGAACTCTATATTCTTTTGAGAGATCACAAAATTCTTGAAGATTAGATAAATCATTACTAAGTTTAAAATTTTTAATCCTTTTATAAAATAAATGTTTTTCATGTGATAATTTCTTAATATAAGCAGGACAATGGAACGCTGAACCTTGTAAATTTGTAGGAACTCTTGCTTGAATGTCATCGCCTATTTTATTTGCTGTGTCAAGAAGTTTTTTAACCATTGTATTAGAGTCTAGATTATCATTATGTTCAAATTCATCCAGTAAACATGTGAATTTATTATGAGAGAGGATTGCTTCACGTTTATCCCTACAAATTCGATTAGACCACTTAATTTGTTTATCCCGAGGGGGAGTAACAAAACCATCAGGAGATATTTTTTTACAAGAAAGAATAAGTGGTAAATGGTCAGAGATGTCATTAAAAGAGTAGCATACAGAAGCAATATTCAGATAATTTCTTAATTTATCGTTCACTACTATAAAATCAATACAAGAATTCTTTCCACCATTAGACCAAGTAAATTGATGACCAACCATATCCATAACAAACCATTGAGGGGAAATTCTAAGAATAAGATCTTTGAGTTGTTGCTTAGTCATGTTGAAATCACCAACAATAGCCGAAGGGTTATTCTGATGGTTCTTGAGCCAATTAGCAAAATCAGTTTCCGCTTTTTCTCTAGAGTCTTTGTGTTTTTTGCTAGGGATGTAAATGTTCCCTAAAGAACATCTGACACCCCAAAAAGAGAATATATTTACTGAGAGTATATATCTATATTCAAAATCATCATTAGTGAATTGGCAAGAGGAGTGCACACCTATATAAAGGCCCCTCATACCAGGGATTTTTTTGTCCGCACGTCTCAGTACTGTTCTATAATGATTAAGGAATGGATATGAGTTAGAAAAGGAGTTAAGGAATGAACTATTACCGACTTCTTGAAGACAAATACAAATAGGATTAAAGATTGAATTAAAATTGGTAAGTCCGTCACGTTTTTCAGAATTCCAACCATTTATGTTCCAGCTAATACAGAGATTGAAATATTTAGTATTCGAGAAAGGGTTAGCATACAGGAGGCTTTCAGAGATGGGGATTGAGGGTTCAGAATAATACCTGGTTCTATTATGATTAACATTACTAAATGTGCGTATCCTTGAAGTAATCTTCCATTTAATTCTTTTAACAGGTAAGTGCTTAGTAATCAAATAAATAACCTTCAAATAATCCGTACAATTATTATAGTTAACTCTTAGGATGAAGTAGTTTTCCATATTAATATAGTGTTTTTTAACGATTCCATGAACAACTTCATTACAATTTGATATCTTTTTGCTTAAAAATTCCCATAGTCTACTTTCAGTCCAAGATTCAAGATCATGAATGAAAATTAAAACAAATTTATCATGGTCAGGACCATAAAGTCGCAGACCTCTTCGTATAGTTGACATAATAAAATAAAAAACTTATCTATATTAATAAAAAGTAAGTGTAATAAAAAAATAAAAAAATAAAATTAGTAAAAATTAAAAAATTAAAAAAATAAAAATTTATTGCTGTTGTCTTCTCTTTCGTGTATATTGTTTGCTAAAACTTGTTTGTTTTTCTTTCTTTTTGTGTTGACTAGTTTTAATTAATGATTTTCAATTATAAATTCCTGTTTTATGTAAAAATTTCTGTAAAATAATCATATATAATATAAAATTTAAATGTTAATGAAATAATAGTTGTGAAAAACTATAAAAAGATTCCCATCCGTTAAATAATGTCTCAAACACAAGCTTTGGAGTGAATCAATCTCCTACATTTCCATTTTACAATAGCTACATGAGAGTATAAATAATACTATAGAAAAAAACATATACAAAATAATGCTAAAGTAAAAAATACAATAGATTCATTACAATGATAATATGTAGAAACTACATGATATTATTAATTGTACAACTCCAATGTTACTACATATCCAGTTTAAGACATTATAGAACGTCAAGTTCACTTTCTACAGTCTTCCAGTATTCCAGATTTCTCTCTTCGTACTAGAAGCCACTTTAGAAAGGATAACCATTGATTATCATCAGAATCACAGAAAGCTGTAATTAGTACACCTGATATAGGTTATTCCTTTTCCATCAACCCTCCATGGACCTGGAAAAACAGTCCACTTCATTGGGGATTAATATAGTCATTGTTTTCTGTATTTGTTTTACCATTTTTAGAGAAGGAACCGATACACCAAAATAGACCAGTATTAATTAATGTTTGAATTCTAGCCGTTCTAGATTTGTTTGAACCAAGTAAAGGAGAATAATAAATTACTTTACTAATAACAAAGGATTGAAGAACTTTTTTCTTGTATACAATAGGAATAAGTTTATTTGAAAAGAAACGTGTAAATGAAAGAAGGGATTTTATGAGGTACGTACACATTACCAATAGAACATTTAGTGAAATTCCAAAAATTATAAGTATACAAGGTAATAATATACTCATAAGTGTTGTTTTCAAGAGAGGCTTGACAAGAATTATGAAACCCTATATAAAGTCCTCTTTTACCGGGAATTTCATTATTAGCTTTTTTGAAGAGACATTTCTCCACAATAGTACATATAAAAAT
This sequence comes from Neocallimastix lanati (nom. inval.), assembly GCA_016946835.1. Classification (NCBI taxonomy): domain Eukaryota; kingdom Fungi; phylum Neocallimastigomycota; class Neocallimastigomycetes; order Neocallimastigales; family Neocallimastigaceae; genus Neocallimastix; species Neocallimastix lanati (nom. inval.). The sequence goes on from JACVTC010000025.1 coordinate 697,015, forward strand.
TTCAAACATTAAAATATTTATTAATATTAATATCTCAACATTAATTACAACGTAAACTCTCAACCATAAAAAAAAACATTTTATTTTTCAATCAAAACTAATAAATAAAATAAGCACATAAATAACAAAATAAAATAATCTAAAAAATAAAAATAAAAATAGAAAACAAAACAAATATATAATTTACTAATAATTAATTTTTTATTTTATTTTGTTTAGGTGTTAATTATTTATGATTGTTTTATAATTTATTTTTTTTATTATTTTTTTATTTTTTATTCGTTATTTTATTAATTTGTTTATTTATTTCTTTTTAATTGAATTTTATTTTATTGATTTATTTTTTAAAAAATTTATTATGCTTTTAATTTATTTATTTATTTTATTGAATTAAGATTATTTTTTTTCTCTGTTTTTTACCCTTTTCTTTTTTTTTTTTTATAATTTATTTTAATTTATTATATATAGTTTTATTGTAGTATATTAATAATATATTGTTTTAAAATCCCTAATTTTAAATAGATTTAAAATTATAAAAAAAGGGAATATCAAAATATTTCAAATATAATTTAAAAATGAGTTCACAAAGAGGAAAATTAAAGTAAAAAATAAAATTACATATTTCATTTTTTTTTATTTAAATTTATAAAATTTAAAAAATATATATTATATAAATAATTATAAAAAATTAAAATTTAATTAGCATTTCTATATTTTTATAAAATTCATTTTTTTTAATTATACATTATTTATTTATCATAAATTTTTTAAAAATATTAATAATTACCCTTTTTTTAAATTAAATCATTTAAAGTAAGTTACGAGCAACGAAAGTAGCCTTTAACTTTTCACCCATTTGAGCTGGAGAGGCAGAAACAACAACACCAGCAGATCTGAGAGCCTTGACCTTGTCGTCGGCACCACCCTTACCACCGGCAACAATAGCACCAGCGTGACCCATACGACGGCCTGGTGGAGCGGTACGACCAGCAATGAAGGAAACAACTGGCTTTGGAACCTTACGGGTAAGGTTGTATTGCTTAAGGAATTCAGAGGCTTCTTCTTCAGCAGAACCACCAATTTCACCAATAAGGATAATACCATCAGTGCTTTCATCATTAAGGAAGATCTTAAGAGCATCGATGAAGTTAGTACCGTTGAATGGATCACCACCAATACCGTAAACAAGAGTTTGACCTAAACCAGCCTTAGTGGTTTGGTTAACAGCTTCGTAAGTAAGAGTACCAGAACGAGAAACAATACCAATTCTACCCTTGGTGTGAATGTGACCTGGCATAATACCGATCTTACATTCTTCAGCCTTGATGACACCTGGGCAGTTTGGACCAACAAGTCTGGTCTTAGATTGAGAGTTAAGAGCATCAACAACCTTAACCATATCTTGTTGTGGAATACCTTCAGTAATACAGACAACTAATGGAACTTCAGCTTCAATGGCTTCTAAGATGGCAGCAGCAGCACCTGGTGGTGGGACGTAGATAACAGAAGCATCTGGGTGAAGGGCATTGCAAGCATCTTGAACAGACTTGTAAACTGGAAGACCTAAGTGAGTAGTACCAGCCTTCTTTGGGGAAACACCACCAAGCATTTTGGTACCGTAGGCAAGAGCGTTCTTAGCGTGGAAAGTACCCTACATTTTAATTAATACGAATTAAATATTTATAATTTTATTAATTATTTATTTTTTTATTAAAATTATTTCAATTATTAAACTTTTTATATTTATTATTACGTTTTTCTTTTATTATATTATATTACTTACTTGTTTACCAGTGAAACCTTGGGTAATAACCTTGGTGTTCTTGTTGATAAGAAGGTTCTTTAAGGTTTGTTCATAAGCAGTAGAGTAAAGTCTCTTGCTGACAGCAGAAGCTATATTAAAATTTTAATTATAAAAAAATCTGTTATTACATATTTATTGTTCAACTCATCGATACTTTTTATTATTTTAATAAACAAATATGCTCTTAATTCAATAATATCATCTTTTTTTTTTTTACAACTATTTTCAATGCTTCTATATTTAACAATAACTTATTTTTTATAATTTTCATAAATAAAATTACTTAATTTCTTTTTAATGAAATTAAAAAATATCATTAAAAAAAATTTTTCTCCATTATTTATAATACATATATATATATATTGTTTCGTAACAAAAAGAAAATTTTCGAGTTTTCTTTATTATACATTCTTTTTAAAAAAATAATTTAATATATTTATATTTTAACTTCAAAACTAATTTCCTTTTTTTTAAAAAAAGGAAAAAAGGAATCATAATAATAATAATAATATAAGGAAAATATTTATTATTCACAACTACTATGTCATTTTCATACACTAAACTCTTCTATGTTTTCATAAAAAAGTTTATTTCACTTAAAAATAACATTCATTTTAATTCATATAGGATAAATATCTAAATAAACTATCAATTCAAATTATTAAACATCATTTTTCCTTTTTATTAACCCCCTCTTTTTAATACACTATTGTTTTTCATTGTTTAGAAGCATTTTATACAAAAACGCTACATTCTTCTAGCACTAATTAATCTTTACCTGCAACCTTAGCACTAGATGAAACTTGATTTGAAATCATTTTAAATAAATGTTATTTTTTTAAATGATAAAAAAACTGTGAAGTTAAAAAAGAAAAAAAAAGTAAAAAGTTGGAAAATTTTTTTTATTTTATTAGTATTGAAAAATTATTAAAAAAAATTTTTTTGAATAGATAATTAATTTTAATATAATAAAGTAAATTGTACAAAATTGACATAATATATTAATAATATAAATAAATATATAGAAAATATAAATTAATATATGATATATATTTACTAAGATGATTTGTTTAAATCAATAAATAATATATACTCGTTATAATTTAATTTGATTAAGTAATTTATAATATTAAATATTACTATAAATAATAATAAATTATAAACTTTTTACATTAATAAATTGGTATGATATAATACAATATAATAGGAAAAAGAAAATATATATTAATTATATTTTATATAATATTAATATATATTACAGTAAAATTAAAATTAATAATCCATATATTATAAAGAATTTTTAGAAAAAAATATTTTTATATAAAATTAATTTTAATAGATATATTCATTTATATTATAATATAATACATTATATATTACATGAATAAAAAAATTAAAATAAAAATATATATTTCATTATATTAAAAGTTATTTACATATTTTATAGTGTATTTATACACTATTCCATTTAAAATTAATTTATTATACTTTATATTTCTTTATATATTAAATAATATAATAAAGCTTTCCATCAATACAAATAAATGTATTAATTATTTAATAGTACATGTTTATATTTATAGTTAAAAGGTTATTAATTGATTTGACCTAAAATGGATAATATAAATTATTACATTAATTTATAAATAATGTATTATCAATTTGATTAAAAGGTTTTTTTTTACTATTTATTTATTTATTTATTTATTTATTTATTTATTTATTTATTTATTTATTTATTTATTTATTTATTTATTTATTTATTTATTTATTTATTTATTTATTTGTTTATTTATTGTTTATTTTTTTGTTTGTTTATTTATATATTTATTTATTTAGAATATAAAATTTTAATCATTCATTTTTAAGCATATTAATATTTATAGTATTAGTGATATTATAAAGAACATATTTTTTTTCTTTATTAATATCATGTTTATTAATAATCTATATTATTTACTTATTATATTAATTCTAATTCTTAATTTTTATTATTACCTCAATTATTAATATTTATTTAGGTATTACGTATTGAAATTATTATTACCCAAGCAAACGTTTGCTTATTGAATGCTCCTCGGTATAATAATAAAAAAAAATAGTAATAAGGATTACTACAATTATAATAAATTATATAAATTATTTCTAATAATATATCATTAAATATCATAATCATAATGATAATAATAATAATAGTATAACAATTATAGGAATAACTTTACATAAAACTAGATATTTATTACTATTATTTAGATGTTTTATAATTTTACTTAATTTAATAAAAATTTTAAAGATAAAAAAAATGAAATTCAAGAATTAAATTATATATTCGATTTTTCTTTTTAGGTATTCTCGACTAGATCTTTTTCTTTTACTCTTCTCAAATATGCTTTAATATTTAATTATCATCAATTATATCATAATCATCAATTATCAGTTATTAATACCAATTATTAAAATAATTATATGAAATTATTATTACTTATTATTACCTATTATTATTTATTAGTATTTTTATTATTTTTATTATTACTTATTATAACTTATTATTTATTATTACTTATTTATTATTACTTATTATTTATTATTATTTATTATTATTCATTATTATTTATTATTATTCATTATTATTTATTATTATTCATTATTATTTATTATTATTCATTATTATTTATTATTATTCAATTAATAATTATTAATATTAGTTTTATTACATTAATATTATATAAATGTAGTGTTAATGTAAAAAACTGAAAGATTAAGTTAATAGAGTTCACTTCATTTAAAACTACTTATTACGACTTTTTTTATTTCAATTATAAATAATTGCTATTTTCCATATATTATTGCTATTCATTAAATAACATATAAATAGAACATATTTAGATTTCTGTATATATAAATTAATCATTTATATATTGATAATATGGTACATAGAAAGAAATGGTAAAAAAGGGTAATCCATTTTTTTAATATAACCAATTATATAAATTTGAATTATATTACGTATTAATATATTATTTAAATATATTATAATATATTTAAATAGGAATATCTTTAAAGTACAAATTATTTTTTTTATGGATCATATTATTTACTTCATATATTAAATTTAAATAGAATATATTGTTTATATATTGTTAATATATGAACAGTTAAGAATTGTTAATTTTTGATATATTATAAAGAATAAAATACGAATATATTAAAAAAATATTAAATATAAATAAATAAAAATATATGAAAATATAAAGAGAAAATATGAAAATATAAAAAATTGAGTAAAATATGGAGAACCCTTGAAATAAATAAAGAATAAAAAATCAAAAGAATTTAAAATAAAAATTAATAATTACGTAATTGGATTTAAGCATTATTTTATATTCTTTCTTCAACGGATTATGCAATTCTTTTATTTATATTTATTTTTATTCGACGATATAGACAAAAAAAAAAAAAAGTTTAAGCCGTAATACAAGCAATAAAAAAAAAAGTAAATATAAAATGAATCAGCATAGATTAAGAATTATTAATGTTGGAGAAGAAGTATTAAATAATACGTCTAACCAATATTATTATTTATATAATACCATAATATATTTATCATAACAAAAAATTAATAGAAGATTAATTTATAATAAGTTATTAGCATAAAAATTTGACTTTCTTTTTTATATACCTTTTTATTCAATTTAACCATGAACCTTTTTAGGGTTAGGTATAAATATTCAAATAATATAAATCTTATATAATAATAATAATAAAGTAATTATTATATAATATATATACATTTTTTATTTTATGATTCCTCCATCTTATACTAAATAAAAGAAAAAAATATATATAATATACAATATATATAAATATATTTTACTTCTTTCGATTATAATGTTGATATATACAATAATGTATGATCTTATTTAAAAATGAAGCAATAAATAAAAAACATATTTATTTATTATTTATTTATTTATTTTAGTCTATTATTGCAGTAGGAAAATAAATACATTATATATAATTTCAATGTATTTTCTTATTCATAATATGAAAAAATGTATTAATATATTAATACTGCACAATTGTATATACGCTATTTGCATAATTAATTAGTATTAATTAGTACTAATTAGTAGTATAAAACTAATCTATCTCATTAAAATTATAATTTATTATTTATTATTTATTATTTACTTTTGATTATTTATTATTACTTTATTATTTAATTATTTAATTAGTTATTATCTATTATTTATTATTTAATTATTTATTATTTATTTATTATAATTCAATTATTATTATTATTTATTATTATTATTTATTATTTATTAATTATTTATTATTAAATTAACGAAATACTATTATTAATGGAATATTGAGCAAATTATTATTTACTAAAAAAGAAAATCAAAAGTATAAAATAGACATTCCTATTAATTAAAACATAATAGTCAAGTTATTATATTGAACTATCTTTTATAATATCATACTTTAGGACATATATATATTTATTCATATCAAAAGTGTGATTTAATAATAATCAATAAATATAAAATAACTAAAATTAAAATCTTTTTTACTATGGCTCTAAATACAGCAATTTAAAAATACTACAAGAATTAAGATAATTTAACAATAGGATTACTAACGATATTAAAATATATTATTCACTATTATTCATTTAGTAAAAGCTGATAATATTTTTTAGTTTAATATTAATTATTATTCATATGAAACAGTTAACAGTATTATCATGATTTATTATTATTTATTATTCAATTATTTAATTATTTATTATTTATTATTTATTATTTATTATTTATTATTTATTATATATTATTTATTATTTATTATATATTATTTATTATTTATTATTTATTATAAATTATTTATTATTTATTATTTATTATTTATTATTTATTATTCAATTATTTATTATTCAATTATTTATTATTTATTATTTATTATTCAATTATTTATTATTTATTATTTATTATTTATTATTTATTATTTATTATTTATTATTTATTATTTATTATTTATTATTTATTATTTATTATTTATTATTTATTATTTATTATTTATTATTTATTATTTATTATTTATTATTTATTATTATTTATTGCAATTGTTCAATCTGCAACAAAAAAAAAAAAAAAGTGTTATCATTAATTTTATTTTAATCATTAATATATTATATTATATTATATTATATTTTATATTAAATATCAATAATATGTAATAAATTTATATATATATAAATTTTCGTTTAAAGCATTTTTTAATAAAAAAATAAAAATAAAAAATAATCCATATAAAAAAAAGAAGTTTATAATAATTTTTAATAATAATTTTAATATGCAATTTCCTTCCCATTTTATTGGCCAAAAGGAAATCCGGATGTTAAAATTAACACCTAGAAAAATGATTTGTTCTTTCCATTTTCATATCCTATAATAGTATAATGAAAAATAAAATATATCATTCCTAAATAATTATATACACTTCAATTTCGATTCAATTGAACTGAGTTAATTGAAATATATTAATAATATATTTAATTATAGAAGGAAAAAATTGATCATCCATAGATCCAATAAAAAACCTTTAAAAAAAATTTTTTTTTCTTAATACAAATTCAAATTTAGATAAAATTAAAAAAATAAAAAAAAAATAAAAAAAATAAAATATTTAATAAAATAATTTATTTAAATATTCATTTATTTATTTATTTATTAATGAATAAATTAATAAATATAAATAATTTTATATATTACATAAATATAAATGATTTCATTATTTAATTGGTAAATTATATAAATTAATATAAAATAAAAAAAAGATGTACTATACATTAATAAATTTCAATTAAAATAAAGTATAATAAAAAATAAATATATAAGACTATATTGTTTTATATAATAATAGTATACATAATATATGAATAGATTTGATTTTTTTATAATAAAGATAATACATCGAAAATAAAAATATATATATTTATATATGGTATAATATATTTCAATGTATTATATATTTATTAAAATGTATTCAAATATATATAATGATATTATTAAATTGAATATGAGATTGTGTTTATTTGTATACATATTGATAATAATATAGGTATCAATACATTAGGATATTTATATATTTAATTTACATATTACTAAAAAAGGAAATTATTAAAAATAAAATAATAATAATTTACACGTAATTCTTAATTCAATTTAAGATCAATTAAGTCAATACCGAGAATTAATTTTTAAAAAAAAATGGTTTAAACGTACTTACTTAATTAAAATTTATAAGCCATTTTATATAAAAATTCTTTATTAATGAATGTACAAAATTTATTATTTTTTCAATTTACAATATATACTAAAAGTAATACTCAAGTAAAAAAAGCCACTAGCTATCAATATGTCATTAATATTTATATTATTACGTAATAGATTTGAAGAGTAATCAACAAAGCCAATAATATAGCAAAATAATAAAATAAAATTAAAAATATTTTTTAAGAAATTACTGGAGTAGATCTTATATAGTAAAACATTGAAATAAAGCAAAGAATAGTTTAGTGTAGTAAATAATAACTAGCTAATTTTATAATAAACTTCTTTTTATTCTTTTAAGAATTTCTTTGATAAAGAATGAAGAACTAATTTTAATATTTTATATTTTCAAAAAAAAAAAAAATAAAAATATATATATATATATAATATAAATAGCAATAATAAAAAAATAAATATAAAAATATACATATCAATTATATATATTGAAAAATAAAATATTTCATAGTTCATTTAACATCTAAAATTGCAAAGTATTATTAAAAATAAATAAATGATATAAATGATATAATATAGGTTATAATTATAAAAATCATTTACCATTAAATCATATCCTTAGAATTAAAATATCAAAAAGTTTAAATATACACTACAAAAAGTAATAAAACTATTTTGAAGAATTTTGTTCTTTTTTTTTTTTTTTTTTTTTTTTTGAATATAAAGGTAGTTTTACAATTTGCTTTTTTTTTATTTATCATATAATATATTTAATTAAAAAAAAAAAATTGTATTCATCTTTTATTTTTCAAATGGTAAATGAACTTTATTTACAGAAGAAAACCAAAGTTTTATTTAATACAAAGCTAATACTAATGGGTCACTTATAATAATATATACAAAAACTAATAAAGTATGGCAATGATATTCTTTTTATTATTATTATTATTATTATTATTATTATTATTAGATATACAGTAAAAAATAAATTTTTAAAATTTAATTTTGGTATAAAAATAGTAGTACTAATTTTCATTCATTATTAATGAGTTATTAATCACAAATTATTTATTATTTATTATTTATTATTTATTATTTATTATTTATTATTTATTATTTATTATTTATTATTTATTATTTATTATTTATTATTTATTATTTATTATTTATTAATAAATACTCTTTTTATTATTGATTATTGATTATTGATTATTGATTAATGAATATTGATTATTATTTAATTATTTATATTTTATTTTTTATTAAAATTTTAATAAAATATAATTTGTTATTTTGGCTTGATCAGTAAACTTTTTTATGGTATATTACATTCATTAATATATTATTAAAGATCATATATTAAATTATATTATTAATATACATTATGAATTCATCAATGAAAATATATATATTATATTTAGATCAATAATATTTATTAAATAATTTTTTTCTATATGAAATAAAATTTTTTATACATAAATCTTCTATTTATTCCTGATTTACATAATTAATATTAGCCCAAGTTATTTATGATGAAATAAAAAATTATTTTTAATATTAACCAATCATTTTTACCAATTCTTTATTTACTTTTTTTTTTCTCTTTTTTTCTATTTAAATTTATATTTAAAAAAAAAAAAAAAAAAAAAAAAAAAAAAAGAGAAAAAAATGATAAATGTAAAATTCATTTACATTTATATAATTAATGTATTAATGTTTACTGTATTAAAACCATTTAATAATACTCATTATATACAACTATTATTATATATAATTATTATTATAAAAAATATATACGTACATACATATATAAATAATTAAATTCGAAGTAGTTAATATATAAAAAATATTGCATACAATGTTGTTCGTACCAGCAAATCTACCCAATAAAGGTATACCAATTGGTATATATAATATTTACTGATGATGCATATATGTTCAGTCCAACTATTAACTGGGACTCGTTATGTATTAGCATAATGAGAAATCTAGGCTAACAATTTAGGAATTTGTTATAATAATTTCAATAATTATTATATTTGTTTTATTCATACCAAATTTATATCATAAAATTTTATTTTTAATCTATTATATTTAATAATCTCATTAGATTAACTATTATTATTATATTATTATTTTATTATATTAATTTATTATTATTTTATTATTATTTATTATTATTATTTTATTATTATTATTTTATTATTATTTTATTATTATTATTATTTTATTATTATTTTATTATTATTATTATTTTATTATTATTTATTATTATTATTTTATTACTATTATTTTATTATTATTTTTGTTATTTTTGTTAAGTATTAGCAATATCATATGAACATTATGAATAACATATATAATATGCCACATTAAGCCTCATTAATTACAACTTTATTTGTACATAGTTTTTATAATTTCATTAAATTTTATTGTTTTTGTTTTGTGTTTTTCTTGTCTTTAGGAAATAAAAATTATATAAATGTATTATTATTAATTATAATAAATAAATAAAGATATTAAATAAATATATAATATGTATTATCTTCTTGATCTATGAACCCACAACTTTGAACAATTTTATTATTATTTTATTATTATTATTTTATTATTATTATTTTATTATTAATATTTTATTATTATTATTTTATTATTATTATTTTATTATTATTTTATTATTATTATTTTATTATTATTATTTTATTATTATTATTTTATTATTATTATTTTATTATTATTATTATTTGTAATAGTAGTAGTAGTATTTTATATTTTTATTATTTTTTTGTTTTTATTTTATTATTATTATTTATTTATTTATTTATTTATATATTTATTTATTTATGTGTTAGTTTGTATAAATAATTTATTATAATTTTATTAAGTTGTTGAATAAATGATAAAATATTGTATTAAAATAATATCATAGAAATTTTTTTTAAATAATAATTTTTAAATATTAGTATTCTTACTACTATTACTATTATTAATATTACTATTAACTACTATTACTACTATTATTACCACTACTACTAATTATAATAATAAAGTTATATTAAAAATAATTTAAAGTCTTATAGAGTTACTCAATAAAATAAATTATGATTTCTAAATATTAGAAGAAAATTAAATAAAATTATTTCTCATACTGGGTAACACTTTCTCCATTAATTATTTTGGCAAGTAAACTAATAATAAAAAAAAAAAAAAAAATTACTCACTTACTCAAACTATCTTCCCATTTTAATATATATCACTTTTCTCTTTTAAAAAATTTAAAATTTTCTTTGTTTTTTTTTCCTAAATAAATAACTTTTCTACTTTTTATTTATTTATTTAATCACTTGTATAATGAAAATTTATGATAAAAGCTCTTTTTTTTTTTTTATATTACTATATATTATTTAATTAAATAAGTAAAAATGGGTACAATACTAATAAAATAGTGTTGTAAAAAAAATTTTTTTAAAAAAAAAAGAAAATAATTATGAAAAGGTATTAAAATTTAGTATTAAAATTTATTTACTTGAATAAAATAGTACTTTGTTTTATACACAAATAGAGTTACATCAACTTCATTATAAACATACATATATATATTCATGTTAATTTTTAAAAATTTTTTTTTTCTAATATATTTAAATATTTAAGTTTTAACTAAATTTTTTTTTCCTTTTTCTTTATTATTTTTACTTTTTTTTTTGTTTTTGTTTTTTTTTTATTAAGTGAGTTAAAATAAACAAAGAAAAGCATGACTTCTTCTATAACATCATATTCTATAATACAATCGATTTTTCAGTAACAATAATATAAATTTTATTAATGATAGTCTATTTAAAAATTCCTATTTTAAAATTAAAATATGTTAATCATTGTAAAAAAAATTTTACTATTATTATTATTATTATTATTTATTTATTTATTACCATTATTATTATTATTTATTTATTTATTACCATTATTATTATTATTATTCATTTATTTATTACCATTATTATTATTATTTACTTATTACCATTATTATTATTATTATTTTCTTCTTATTTACTAATAATAAATCATACCAAAAAAAAAAATTTTTTTTTCTGTGTTAGCAGCCTTTTGAGACTGTCCATTCCAATAAATAATGGTCAATGATTCTTAATATTTAATTATTTATTCATAATATTTATCATTAGATTTATTTCGAGGGTATAATTATTGATAATATACTTTTATATTTTCGTACAAAATATAATATATATATATATATATATATATATTTATATGTTCAAAGCTTAAATATCTAAAATCATTAATTGAAAAGTCTATATTTAAAAAAAATTAAGAATCAATAATTAATAATAACAGCAATAAGGTTTCTTGATTAACTCTGCAACTACCTCCCTAATTTATATGGGGAAATTTTCATCCTCCCAAGATATTTTTCCCAATGGTGTTCGCTCGCCATGGTAAATATTCCTGTTGTTAGACCATATATAATTTGATAAGAGAATACTTGATCTGTAAGAGGATTATTAGTGTAGTTGTTTCTCTTTCGAGGATGGTTTAAGAGATCACTGAAAAAAAAAAAAAAAAAAAAGGCCCATCGTATAAAGCGGCGTAAAGGGAAGATCTTTCATATTAGCCTTCTTGCTTAGAGAGAGGACCCCATCGATGCCGAAATGGTATGGCAATGAATCCAATGAAAGTCTAATACGTTTAAGGGAGAGACCGGAGGCTCTATTGTCTTCCCCTCTCATTAATTCCAGTATAAAAAATAATAATAATAATAATAATAAAATCTATATTATAAAGATACATTTGTAATAAAGCTATTTATGAATCTAGTATGTTTCTCAATTGAGCATTTCATATTGTGGCGTATTTTATATATGGCTTGTTTTATTAATCAAATAAATAATAATTAAATAAATTATTAATAAATAATAAATATTCAGTTATAAAAATTATTTTTTATAATTCTTTTTTAATAGAATATATTATTATTTCTTTTAATAATAATAATTATTTATATATTTATTTATGATTGTATAGAATATCTTAAAAATGTATGGCTTTATTAAATATATATACGCCACATTGCGAAATACACGATCCCATTTTTTATATTTAAATTATTAATTATATTTAGGGTTAGATTATTAACTAGCTTAAATATAAACTAACCCTTTGTAATATATTATTTGGGGAGAGTTGCATTTCGTCATATGGCGTATTGATATAAATATATGAATGAGTGAATAACTATATAATAATTCAAAATATGTTTTTTAAAACTTTTTTTTTATATTTAATTAATAATCAATATTATTTTAATAACATTTTTACAAATAATAAACTTCTAGTATTTTGTAAAATAGTAATAAAACAATTATTTAAAATATTTAATTATAAAAATATATTTAACTATAATGATATATTTTAATATTTCGTAAAATAGTAATAAAATAATTAATAATTACTTTTAATATTTAACTATAAAAATATATTTAATTATAAAGATATATTTTAATATTGTAAAAAAAAAAAAAAAAAAAAATCAAAATAATTAATTCTAATAGTATATTTTTATATTTTGTAAAAAAATAATATAACAATAACAATATTTTAATTATAAAAATATATATTTAAAATAATAATATTTAATTATAAAAATTTATTTTAATGTTCTTAAACTAACCTAATCCAATAAATAATATTTTAATTATTATTATATTTATTCTCTTTTTAAAATAATTCTAATTATTAATAAATTGTAATTATATACGACAGAATTCATTTGGTCAATTTTCTGTTATTTTTTAATAATTTCTTAATAATTGATAATTTTTACTATTTAAATCATTTATTCATTTTAACAATATTTCAATGAAATCATTTCTTATATTTTCCTTTTTTTTTTTTTTTTTAATAGAGTTTCTATATTTTTGCAATATTTAACTAAATCCTTGATTTGGTCAGTTTGTATTAATTTTTTTTTTAAATTTCAGCAGTTCTCCTTTCGTTATCAATGTAATATTTAGATTCTTCTTCTTGCAATTCTGATAATAATTGAAAAAAAGTTTGTTTTTTTTTTGCAAATAATTTTTTTTAAGTATTTATTAATAGATTCTGAAGCATTATTTGTAATATGTTCAATATTGTCATAATAATTCCAATTTTCAGTTTCATAGCTAATTAAATAGTTTTCAAATAGTTTTTTTTTTTTTTTTTTTTTTTTTTTTTTTTTTTTAAATATTTTAAAAAATTCTAAAAATTGAATATAATTATGTTCCTGGCACTCACTTTTTATTTTTTACTATAAATATCATATATAATCATATATATATTCAGGATTAATAAAAGGAAAGTTCGAAATATTTTGGTAATAAATATATAAATCTTTTAATTTTTTTTTTAACTTTATTACCACATAATTCAATTTTTTTTTTTTTTTTTTTTTTTTGAATTTATAATGTTCTTTTAAAATACCATATACAATATTTAATATTTATATTTAAGAAAAATTTTTTCTGCAGCATTAGATATGGCTTTTTCAAAATAGCAATGAAAATTTTTTTAGTGTAATTTCAATACTATTTTATTTACTAGAATTTTTTTTTTTTTTATTTTATTTCTTGAAATAATATTTTATAAATTGTTTTCTTTTTATTTTTTAAATATAGAAAAGGAAGTAGTAGGATAGGTTTTTAGTTATGAATACTTGATAACTAAATATAAGTACAATATAAAATGTGCCATCCGCAAAAAAATATATTTATTTTTAGAAAATTCTTCTAGGAATGGAGATTGAAAAAGCAATTAAATCATGATTTTTTTTGGATATTATAAAATTATAAAATTTTCATCTCGTTTTGTTTTATAAATATTTTTGATTCATTGAGAATTTCATCAAATGTTGGCATATTAGGAGGTAGCTGTTTTTTTTTTTTACTTCATGTTACTTGGGGTTTAGTTGAATTATATCCAGGACATATAAAACCCACACCTGAGAAATTTCATCGTATTTACGTTTTTATATTTACATTGAAAAAGGAATTGAACTATTTGAAATTTCATCTTTAATTTTTTTTTTTTTTTTTTTTTTTTTTTACAATTAATTTAGATGCTTCAAATTTATTTCAAGATGATTATGTGAGGCATCATATTCTAAGATTTGATTCTCGTTGTTTAAAATAATGAAAGATGGACATTTATTTAATGTTTTATATTCAGTACATTTATATATATATATATATATATTTTTTGAATTGTCTTTCTTTTTGGATGAAAGATTAAACTAACATTTTTTGTTTAAAAATAATTTGTTCTTTTCCTCTATTAGTTTTGCTTATATCAATTTCTTTATTTTTTTTTTTAATAAAAGTTTCTAATTTTAATTCTTTTATATATTAAATTATTTCTTTTTTTTTTTTTTTTTTTTTTTTTTTTTTTTTTATAGTGTAATTGATAAATATAAAGTATTTATGATATTATTTTATTTTTAATATATTTTTGTATAAAAATATTTATATTATAAATTTAATTTATTTATATTTATTTTTATATTTAATAACTTTATTATTATTTTCATCGTTATTATAAAAATATTACAATTAATGTTTCTGTAATTATTGCTACAGTTTTATATTAATTATTATTTATTATATATTATTTATTATTAATTTATAACATAAAATGCTATAAGAAAAACTTTTTTATATTTTTCTAAAGTACTTAAATATTAAATATTATTTTTATTAATTCATTTATATATATATTGGTAAATAATTATAATTATTATTTATAATTTTAATCATAATCATTATTATTAATGAAAATCCTTTATAATTATTACTATATTATTTATATAATTTATATTAATATTTATTATTTATCAATTATTTATTATTTATTTATTTAAATAGATATCTGTAAAGATATCTAAATAAGAATTTTTTTTTTTTTTTTTTTTTCAATATTTCAATATTTACTTTAAAAATACAAATAGATCAAATATTAATAAGAGAAAATAAAATGTTTTATTATAAATTAAATTTTATAAATATTTTATTATTTAGAAATAGGTAATATTACAAAGATAAAAAAAAGTTTGAAAAAATTAAACTTATTTATACTGATTGAGACTTGATAATAGTACAATGAAGTTATTTTAACAATGAATTAAACAATATATTTCAAATACAAAGAGAATAATTTACATATAACGAAATAATATAATTAATGTAATTATTTTAAATATAATTAATTAACTTCAAAATAATCTAACATTCCCCCTCAGACCAGAATAATTTTTTTATTAATATTTGGTCTATAAAAATTTGGTCATCTTTGGTCCATTTAAGCCCTTTCCTACGGCCCTTTTATAAGTTGTTTTTTTTTATTAAATTTCTTATTTTTGGTTGATAATTTATTTATTTCTGAATATGATATTTTTTTTTTTTTTATTTTTCTAATATTTGTTTTCTTCGAAATTTTGTCAAATGTCGTTAATTAGTTGTGTTCTTGTGAGATAGTGTAATTGAAAAATTATTTTCTTCGATTTTGATTCATAAGTAGATAGTCCGTTTTTTTTTGTTGCATTTTATTATTTTAAAAATTTTTTTTTTTTATTTTTATGTATAATTTTATTTATTTATTTTTGATTTAATCCTTGTGATTAACAAGTCGTCCACATAAACGCCTATTATACATGTTACCAAGTTACCACTCATCTTCTTAAAAATATTTGGTTTCAGAAGAAAGTTGTTTAAAAACCATTATTATTTTAAGGAAATTAAAGAAATGTGAATACCATTGACGGGCTGACTGTTTAAGGCCATATAAAGCTTTTTTTTTTTTTTTTTTTTTAAGTAGCCAATATCCATGCCTAAAAATTTTTATCTCCTGGGGGATAGTAACATATAGTTGCTTATCGAGTGGGGCATTAAGATAAGTAGCTTTAATGTAGAGTTGCGTAACAATCCAATGAAATTTAGATGCAATCGACAGTAATAATTTTAGACTATCAATACTAAGAGTTAGTGAATAAGGTCAAGTTGTAATTAATACTTTTAGTTTGATTAACCTCTGACTTACGATTCTTCCTTTATATTTAATTATGTTTTTCCGTTACTGTCTCTTTTTTAAAACATAAACCCACTTTGTTGTAGTAGGATTGACTCTTTTTGGAATTTTTTTTTTTTTTTTGAAAAATCATTATTTAATTGTCGTATAAAATTTTTTATTTTATTAGTAAAAATTGATTTTTTGATTCATAGAGGGTCCTTTTCCTTTAGAAATCGCCATTGTTCTTAAAGACGAGTTCAATATCCATATAATCTTCATTAATGGCTGGCTGCTTTGTTCGAGCATTATATTTTAAGTTTTGCTTTAAGTATTTTTTGGAAGTTTAATATGTCATACATATTAAAAATATCCACATCTTCATTCCCTTTTGGTTTTAATCGAATTTTTGGATCTACAGGAGAAGACAGGTAGAATATCCTAAGTTTTTTTTTTTTTCTAGTTTTCCATGATACGTATTGTGTTTTTCTAAAGAGCTAAATATTTCTTTAATTTCACTTATGACTTCCTTACAGTCATAAATACTTTTAGCTTTTAAAAGAGTACGGTTTGTCCATTAGTAGTTTATACATCAGCATTTTCACTTCTTTCATGGATTTCCTTTAATTTAGCCATTATATCAAATGCAGTTTGAAGATTTTTAATGTGTTTCAATGCATCTTTAGGTACATTTGGGCTAATGATTGTTTTTTTTTTTTTTTTTTTTTTTTTTTTTTTTTTTTTTTTTTTTTTTTTTTTTGGTAAGGGCATCATAACTTTTAGCAGTCTTTAATTGTTCAGAAAGATCACTATGAGTATCAGCATCACCAAGTCTTGCTGCGTTAACTTGGATTCCTAAAGGTGTGATTAAGTCTTTATCAACATAATCAGAGACTTTTTTATCCATTAATGAGTTTTTAATTAGGAAGAACCATTCATCAAGGTTGGTTTTGATAAGACATACTTCTTGTTTTAATTGAAATTCAGTAGACATTTTTTAACATTTGAGACTCTTAATCTAAGAGAAAATATAATGTTTTAATATTAATTTAAATTTATTTATTAATATTTATTATTTAGAAATAAGTAATATTACAAAGATATAAAAAAAAAAAAGTTTGACAAAATTAACTTATTTATACTGATTGAGGCTTGATAATTATACAATGAAATTATTTTAACAATGAATTAAATAATGTATTTCAAATAATAATTTACACATAACGAAATAATATAATTAATATTATTTTAAACATATTTAATTAACATCATATAATCTAACAATTAAAAATATTTAATTTTATTTATTTATTTATTTAATAATCTTCAACTGGTGAAATGCAACATGACGAAAATGTAACATTTTTTTTAATTTATCATATGCTTTCAAAAAAAAAAAAATAAAATAGTGAAAGAAATGCAACTTGGCGAAATGTCCCACTCCTGTTTGAGTTTGTTTATGTTAACTTTATTTTATGAATATTATGGTTAAGAATTACTTCAATTCCTTCTTTATACAAAATTACATATATTTATATGATAAATTGTTGGTTAATACATTTTTATTAATTATTTAGTACATGATTATTCTAATTAACTATTACATGTGTGATGGATTATTAATTATTAGTAATTAAAGTAATTTGTAAATTGAAATTTAATGTGATCACTTCTTTTTGATTATTTTTATTTGCTTTTTTTTTTTTTAATACAACTCCCAATCTTAATATTTAATTATCATATTTAATATGTTAATATAAGATAAATTTACATTTTTAATTAATATAAATTAGATTATTATATTTGATATATAGATATTTACTATATGTAATTTGTAATTTGTACACCACAAATATATTACATACCAAAATATAAAATAAAAAATATTTATTAACATAATAAAGCATAAGATTTTAATATAACTTAAAATATAATTTAATAGGCTAAATTTTATTTCTAACATTCCTCCCTAAAGTTGAAGACTATTAAATTATTACTTAAAATATTTAATATTAATTATCATTAAAGCTAGAAAAAAGTTTTTCTCTGAATTTATTCATTAAATTATTATTTAAATATTTTGTGAATCCATCGGCTAAATTTGTCCTGTGATTTTAGATAGTTTAATTTTACATTGTTTAACTTTATATTTCTCGTACGTTGTAATATCTAAGATCTATATGCTTTGATTTTGGATTTATTGTGTTGTTGTTACTATTACAAATAGCGATTTTTTTAACCATAGTTGATTGTTATGCATCTTAAATCGATATTTAGTTCCTTAAATAAAGTTCTTACACCATAAAACATTTTTTTTTGTACATTCATATATATTATAATATTCACTTTCAGCAGTAGAGGTTGAAACTTGAATTGCCAACTTGTGGATGCTGATCCTATCATTATTAAAAATTCCCTTTGTAGATTTTCGTATTTCCTTATCACCTCCAAGATCTGCACCTGCAAAACTTTTAAATTTAAATTAATATATTTAGTAAATTTAATTCCGTAATTGAGTTCACCTTTAAGGTATTTAAAAGATTTTTAAGATATTCCATCCAGTCTTCAAAGGTTGGATTCTCCGATTTTCTTGAAGCTTTTGCTAACGGAGAACAGTGTATCAGGCCGAGTACATATAGCTAGGGTAAAGTAGACTTCCAACAGCTAGTCGATATTTTGTAGAATTAAATTTCATTTTTCTTAGTCCATTATTTTCTATTGGAATAGTTTTATATAGTATTACTACATGGCCTTGACTTATTTATATTAAATTTTTCAAATAGTTAATTTAAATATCCATATTTTAATTTTTCAAATTTTATATTGATAATGAAGTCAATGTTACCTATATCAGTTACCTTAAAGTTTTTCTGTATTAATGTTTTTGTAATTATTATTTCTTCATCAGTTCCAGCAAGTATTATATCATAGACATGTACACCAAGGATACAAATAATTTTATTTTCTTTATTTATCCATATATATAGACAGGGATCACTAATAAGTCTTTTGAATTTAATTTTTATTAGGATTTGGTTTAACGTCTCGTTCCATATTCTTTCTGTTTGCTTTAAATCCGTAGAGTGCTTTTTTTGTTTAATTTACCATATTTTGAATTTATAATTAGTGTCCTTTGGAGTTCTCATATATATATTTTCTTGTAAAGGTGCATTTAGGTACGAAACCTTTACATCCAGTTAGTGTATGTTAAAAATTATTTAATATTGCAATTACAGTAATGATTTTTTTTTAATGTATCTTGTTTCATTTTATTGGAGAGAAAGTTTCGTTGTAGTCTATCCCTTGTTGTTAAGTGAACCCACGAGCTACGAGTCTTGCTTTTTTTCTCTTTTCAATGTTTCCATATATAGAATCCTTTTTATTTTTGAAGACCTATTTTAGAGTAATAAAAAAATTTGTTCCTTTAGGAACGGTGTTTGTTGGTGTAAAAATCTTTAAGTTGATCATGCTATTTACTTCGTTTTCTGCAGCTTTTAATCATTTCTCTTTATCTTCTTTGTTGAAAATATCTTCTTAAAACTTATTGGTTCAATTAGTACTCATTGGATAAAGCAAGTGTGTAATTATTGTCCATCATTTCGTTATTATCAAGTAGTTTTTTGTCTTTTATAATAATCTGCCTCAGTAGTATTATTTAATTTTCTTTTGTTTGAATTATTAATGTTATTATTTTTAATTTGATCAAGCGTAAAATGCTCAGAATCAATATTAATGTAATTATTTTTATTTTTATTATTCTGATTATTAATTATAATTTGAAATTTTTATTTTAGTTTATAATTATTCTTATATGAGTTGTTATTATTTAAATTTTTTTAAATTTCATCGCTTACATTTTTACTTTCATTGTTTATATTGTTTTTATTTATTTTGTTATTTTGTTCATTTATATTTGCTAAGTTAAATATTTTAATTTTATTATTTTTTTTTTCTTTTAAAATATTATTTAAATTATAATTATTATTGCTAATTCCAATATTATGAATACCAGTATTTGTGTTAATATTCTTTAATACTTTTGAATTAAAATTTTATTACTATTTAAATCATTTAAATTATTTTTTGTTTATATAATTATTATTACTATAATTATTATTATTTTGATTTTGATCAGAAAAATTTAAAAATTAATATTATTATCATTATCATCGTCTCCCCTTACTTCATTATAAGGTGTAAAATTTAAAAGTTAATAGTTATCAATTAGCGTATAAGAATTAGCTTCAGAATCTTCAAAGAATTCGACAGATCTGGAACAGATTATTTTGGAATTTGTAATATCTAAGATCCTATAAGCGGGAATGATTTAATATCATCATATCCCAAAAAAAAAAAAAAAAAAAAAAATATGCTAGGGAGAATAGAGTTATTAAAATTTACGTCTTAATCGTTTAGGGACGTAAAAATATACGAGACACCCCTCCAAAAAAAAAAAACTCTAAATTGAGAGTAGTCAATTGGCTTATTTGAAAAGACGTTCAAAAAAGGTATATTATTATTAATGCCTTTGTGAGGTAACCTATTGTGTATGTAATTGGCAGTAACAAATGGCGTCCTCTCGAAATTTATGATGAAGTTGTTCATCCGTCAACATGGTATCGGTATTCCTAATAAGAGTACCGTTCTACTCTTATTTCTGTTGGGGGGTTACATGGTACGGTAGTTACATTTATGTTGTCGGTCATGTGATACGACACTCCTGAGTCAATTGTCCAAGTAAAAATGTCTTTGTTGCTTGTATCTTTTGTTGTTGTTATTATTGCTTATTGAATCGGCAGTATAATATTTTAAACTATGTTCAAGAATACTGCCATTATTTAAAAATTTGTCATATTATTGCACATCTCGTGTTTATTTTTCAGTGTGAGTTTTATTATAATCGTTCACAAAGGCTTCTCCATAACCATAATTGACTTCAGATTCATTATCTAAATTTTTAGTTTCTACATTATTAGAATGAATGTTTTTACAGGTAATTATTTCTTTTATATTTATTATTTCTCTTGTAATATTCATTGTAATAATATTCTTTGCAAGTGATATAAAATAAATATGTATAGTAACATATTTGTATATTTAATAATAATTATTAAATATTAAATTTATATCTTTTTGATAATAATTATTTTATTTTAATATGCATTATAATAATTATAATAATTATAATACTTTAATTCATATAAAAATTATATAGTTCTATTTATTAGAATATATTATTAATATATTACCTATTTCTTATAAATAGAATAAATTATTTATATTAGAAACGGAAAAATTCTCTAGTAAATTTTAGGAATTAGAATTACTATTTTAATTGTAATTGTTAGATTATGTGAAATATGAGTTTAAATGTATTAAAATGTATTGTATTTAATATAATATATAAACCATAATGAACTTGTAAAATGTAACATGTAAAATTATCTAATTACAACTCTTTATAATATAATAAATAAATAAAGCCGACTTATTTTCTAACAGTAACCAATATTAACTAAAATGTGAAATATTTATTAACATAATAAAATATATCAAATTTTAATATAGTATATTAAATTATATCTTATTTTTATTTTTTTTTTTTTTTTTATAGACTGAAGACTTTTGTCCCCTATTTTAATATGGATGTATGATTTACTTTAACAGTGGATTCTATATAAAATTTTCCGCTAAATATATATATAATACATACAGTATTAATATCTATGACTAATATGTTACTGATTGGCTAATAGTAATTAATTAAAAAAGTGTTGATAATTTTTAATAAATGAGTGGATTCTATATATTAAAATATCCGCTAAATATATATGCAATATATACAATATTAATATTTATGACTAATATGATACTGATTGGATAATAGTACTTTAATTAAAAAGTTTTAACGATTTCTAATAAAAAACAAGTTTTTTCTTTTTTTTTAAAAAAAAGTAAATAAAAAAGTGTACTATATTTTACATATAATAGGTAAATATATAATTTAAGTTACTAAAATATAAAACATATTATAGCATTGATTTCATTATTCATTTGCTTTTATAATAATAATAATAATAATAATAATAATAATAATAATAATAATTATAATTATAAAGCAATAAGTAAATAAATATAAAAATGGGCAAAGACGTTGTTGTATTACTTGGTGCAGGAAGTATTGGACAAGCCATTGCCAGAAGAGTATCTTATGGTAAACATTTAGTAATAGCTGACATAAAATTAGAAGTTGCTGAAAAAGTAGCCAAAGATTTATACAATTCGGGTTATGAAACTTCAGCTGTAGCTGCTGACCTTGGCTCCAGAGACTCTATTTTGAATCTAATTAAGCACGCTCAGCAGTATGGTGATGTATCAGGTTTAATATGTGGTGCTGGAGTAAGTCCATCACAAGCACCCATTGATGTTATCTTAAAAGTAGATTTATACGGTACTTCAGTACTTATGGAAGAATTTGGAAAAATCATTAAGGAAGGAGGTTCTGGTATTATTATTTCTTCTCAATCTGGTCACCGTTTAGAAGCACTTTCTCAAAATGATAATGAGCTATTAGCTTTAACTCCAACTGAAGAACTATTAGAATTGGATATGCTTAAAAAAATCGATAATACCTTAACCGCTTATCAATACGCTAAAAGATGTAATGTATTGAGGGTGGCGGCTGAGTCCGTGAAATGGGGTAAAAGAAATGCCAGAATTAATTCTCTTTCCCCTGGTATAATTATTACACCCTTAGCTAATGATGAATTAAATGGACCAAGAGGAGATAACTATAAAAAAATGATAAATCTTTGTCCATCTCATAGAGCTGGTACCCCTGATGAAATTGGAGATTTAGCAGCTTATTTGATGAGTGATAAAGCAGGTTTTATTTCTGGTTCTGATTTCTTAATCGATGGAGGAACGACTGCTTCCTATTGGTATGGTGATTTACAATATATGAGAAAAACTATGGGAAATTAAGAAAAATGTAATTCGGATAACAGGAATTTCAGAAAAAAAAAAAAAAAAACTAAAAAACTTTCACACAGTAACTCATATAAAAAACTATACTAGTATTGAAATATTTTAATATTACTTGAATACGATAATAATAATTTAAATAATTTAATACTATCAAAAAAGACATGATAACATTAAAATGTTTAACTAAAAAATAAGTATATCTGAAAAAATAAAAAAATTCAAAATTATTATAATAGTTATATTCTATTATATTCTATATATATTAATATTTAGGTTAATCTAAAATATATTAGTTGTTATTATTTTGTTATCATATGCAAATATAAATAAAACAAATAGTTTAATATTTGTAACAACCATTTTCGATGTTAATTCAATGTATATTATTTAGTTGTAATTAAAATTTAATAAAAAATAATAAAATTTTTTTTTTGTTATTTTTAATTTTAATATAAAATACTTATTACGATAAATCAAAAAATAATAATAATAATAATATATAAATATTATTAAAAATATTACTTTTAATAAAAATAAAATAAAATAAAATACAATTTAAATAAAATTAACTTTAAAAGCTTTTTAATGAGAAACTACAAAGGCAGTTAATCATTTAATTATATAAAATAATTTAAAGTTTTATTATTGTTTTATTATTGTTATTTATATTACTACTATTATTTATTTATATAGTTATTCATTTATTATTTATTTATTTATTTATAGTTTTATTGATTGATCTCGCCCTAGTAGTAGTTCAATAAATGATGAATCCGGGGAGAATTTAGTGGACCAGTAATGTAGACACTGTTATCACAGGTATGAATAATATAGAACTAAGTTCTGATTCTGATAGTCGTAACGAAGTATATAATATTAATAATATTAACAATAGAAATAATATTGTTAATAATAGTAGAAATAGTGACAGTGAAAATAGAATTATTAATAGTAGTAATAGTAAAAATTATAATATTGTTACTTCTAATTTAGTGAATAGTTCAATTGGTGAAAATTGTGGTAATTTAAGTAATTTTCCGAATAATGAGTGTGTAAATATATATGTGACGTGATACCGATTATATAACTTTCTTCTTGGTGGAAGGGATGCAGATATAATAGATTTAAATTATAAAAAAAAAATGGGATATTTTGTTTGAGAATCAAATCATTTCTGGTGATTATTCAAAAACCCTATACTAGGTGCGATCTGTGGCTCTCTTTATAGAAATTATGCCTCGGGCTAGTACTCGGCAAGGGTTACTATTCCGAAAGTATAAGCGCAAACTAACCAGGAGCGTTAACGCTGAAAATGCAGTAAGACAGGCTAGCAGGGGTCAATGCCTCTGAAGGAGAAGACCATAATTTCTTTCAGATAGACAATTCAAACCCTAATCCATAAGGAGGTGAGGTTCGTTGCCTATGAACTTTTTTCTGAATTTATTTATACACTTATTTTTTGATTATTACTTTTTATTTCACGTTACTTTTTCTTTTATCATGATGTCAAATTGGACAAATAATATTTATTTATTTTATTAATTCTGTGTTTTTTTATTTTTTATTAAAATTAAAAGTATTCATGTATTTTATATAAGAATAAATAAATAAAGATTAAAGTTCGCAATAATTGCGGCTATAAAATAAAAAAAAAAAGTTATAAAATATAGAATAACTCATTATGTATAGTAATCCATAGTTTTTTATTTTTTGTTAAATATATATATATTTGTATGTAAATACAAAAAAAAAAGTATAAATATAAAAAAAAAAAAAAAAATTATTCATAAATTAAGATTTGAAATCCTTTCATTTTTATCCTATTCCTCTTATCTTCCAAAAAAAAAAAAAAAAAAAAAATAAGAGCAGTAACTTTTTGCTATTGTTATTACTGTTCTTTTTTTTTTTTTTTTTTTTTTTTTTTTTTTTTTTTTTTTTTTTTTATAATTTTTTATTAGTAATGATTAAAAAAGAATATTAATAGTATTAATATTGTTATATTTTATTTTATTTATTTATTAATTTTATTTTATTATTATTAATACTTTACTACTATATTATAATACTTTGACTATTTATTTTATTTTTATTTTATTTTTATTAATACTTTACAATTTTATAATACTTCACTATTTAATTTTATTTTTACTAATACTTTACAATTTTATAATACTTACACTATCTCTATTTATTTTATTTAATCATTTAATTTCACTATTTAATTTTATTTTTACTAATACTTTACAATTTCATAATACTTTACAATTTCATAATACTTTACAATTTCATAATACTTCAGATACTTCACTATCACAATTTATTTTTATTTTATTTTAAAGAAATAACAATTACAAAAAAAAAAAATATTACAATATATTTATTATTATCAAGATAATATCCTAATTTCAAAGTTCTAAGCTAGTTTTTTTTTTTTTTTTTTTTTTTTTTTTTTTTTTTTTTTTTTTTTTTTTTATTTATTTAATATATATATAATATAATATAATAATATCTAGTCCATAAAAAAAAACAATAGAATTATGATATTTATTATTATATATTTAAAATTAAAAATGATTAATTTATATATAATTTATAATTGTAATGATTTTTTAAGTATTATAAAAATGAAAATTTATCTTTGCTCTTTTTTTTTTTTTTTTTTTTTTTTTTTTTTTTTTTTTTTTTTAAAAAAAATATAATAACTTTAAAAGAAAGGGGGAAATTTTAGATTAATATAAGAAAATATCTCTTAGTTCGATTCCCGACACAGCCTTATAATTACTTAAGGTTTCTAACTTGGGGTATCATACAACCACAGTGGTATCCAAAAGGCTTTCCCTCGGCAGCATATTGGATCCAACCTTTGCGATACTACGCTACATCTTAATCATAGGCACTGATGATATTATGTCCTCATGCTAATGATTACCCTCACTGGAGGGGTGAATGGTTCCTATTCCGATGCTCGTGGTCAATGGAGATATATGTAAGAATGTTAGGGAATACAGCCCCAGGCAGATATGTAATGACGTGTGGAGGGGTGATGCTGTACTAGTATGCCAGTATATCACATTTAACAGTTATATCTATTATGGTCATAATGGGAGATGGGTACTCATTATGTGTGTCTAAATTGTTATTATTATTATTATTATTATTATTGTTTTATAAGAAAATATCTAAAAAAATATCCTATAATAGATATTTTAAATTAAAATTTCTATTTATTTATTTTGATATTTTTTTTTTTTATTTTTATTTTGATATTTTTTTCTTCCTTTGTCTAATCTTTTACTTCATACTTCATGTTATTTAATTTTTATTTTAAAATTTAAAATTTTTAATTTTTAATTATTTTTTGGATTTTTATGATTTTATTTTAGATTTTTTATATTTTAAAATTTTTTTTTATATTTAAATATTAAAAATAATACTTTATTATTGATTTTTATTTTTTAAACTAGAATCAATACTAAAAATAAAGAAAAAAAAATAATAATAATAAAAAAGAGATTTTAATTTAAATATTTTAATATATAATTATAATATAAAAAATTATTTTATATGAATAATAAATAAATAATAAATAATAAATAATAAATAATAAATAATAAATAATAAATAATAAATAATAAATAATAAATAATAAATAATAAATAATAAATAATAAATAATAAATAATAAATAATAAATAATAAATAATAAATAATATATAATAAATAATAAATAATATAATAAATAATAAATAATATAATAAATAATAAATAATAAATAATAAATAATAAATAATAAAAAGAGTATTTATTAATAAATAATTGAATAAATAATAAATAATAAATAAATAATAAATAATAAATAATAAATAATAAAAAGAGTATTTATTAATAAATAATAAATAATAAATAATAAATAAATAATAAATAATAAATAATAAAAAGAGTATTTATTAATAAATAATTGAATAAATAATAAATAATAAATAAATAATAAATAATAAATAATAAATAATAAATAATAAATAATAAATAATAAATAATAAATAATAAATAATAAATAATAAATAATAAAATAATAAATAATAAATAAATAAATAAATAAATAAATAAATAAGTAAATAAATATTTTTCTGAATATAAAATATATTAAAGTCATTGTATATAATATATATTTATATATATTTAGATCATATTATAATTAATATCTATTTAATATATATATATATATTAAATAATATATATAAATATAAATTATTTTAAATATTATTTAATTTATTTCTAAATAAATAAATATATGAATAGTATTCTTTACTATTTAAATATTATTAGAGTGAATATAAATTCTTATATTAAATTTATATTGTAATAACATATTATATATATTTATTGAAATGTATTGATAATATATTTTTATTACATAATATATATATATATATATTTTTTTTTTACTTTACTTCGTATTAACCATAGAACAACCACAGAAAGTTTTATATATATATTTTTTAAAAGGACCATATTGGTAATAATAAAAATTAACTGATATTTTTTTTATTTTAAAAAAGTAATATGAGTTGAAATGTACTTATGAAAAGTTAATAATAATAGAAACGATAATAACAAACAAATAAATATTATAGCATAATAAAATTACTGTCATTAAAGTATCTTATTGATAAAGAAGACTTTTTATTTATATATATACATTATATAATAATAGTTAAGAAACTTTATAAATCTTTAAAAATAATAGTTTTTTTTTTTTTTTTTTTTTTTTTTTTTTTTAAAAAAAAATAAAATAAAAGTTAATTTTCTTGTATTATAAATGTTTATATTTGTATTTATGTACATATTATTTATAGGTATATGATTATTATACCTATTTTTCAAAATAAATAAACATTATTTAATCATTAATTATTATAATAAATATGATATTCTATTTATAATTATTTTTATGATAATTTTTAATTATGTAAATTTGTTAATTTTTTTAATTAATTATAACTTAACCATAACATAAAATACAATTAAGTATAAAAGCTCAATTAATTGACCTAATTTTTAATTATTTTTTGACAATTTTTTATTAATTATTATAATATTCATTTGAATAATTTAAATATTTAAATATTTATATTAAAATATCTAATAAAAAAAAATTGAATAAAAGAGTTAAGTTTTTACTAAAAATTTTATTTTAAAATACTATTTAATATGTTTAAAATCAATAAAGTAAATCTCAGTATCTATAAATGTTTATGCCTAATAATTACAAAACTTGATCAGAGAGAGAGTGTAAAAAAAAAAAATAAATGTATAAATATATTATATTTTATTTGAATAAATTTGAATAAATAAAATCAATTTATTATCAATTATTAATTATTATTAATTACTTATTAGATTTGGTAAGTTATTTAAATTAAATGAGATTTTAAATTAAATAAAAATAAATAAAATTTAAATAATAAAATAAAAGAAAAAAAAAAAATAAAAAATAAATTAAAAAAATAAATTAAAAAAAAAAAAAAAAAAAAAAAAAGAAATTCTTTACATAATTTAAAAATAGTAATTTTAAATAATTAATTAATAATAAAATATAAATAATAAATAATAAATAATTAAATAATAAATAATATATAATAAAAAATATTTTTAAAGTTTAGATGATTAAGTTAGATATATTAGTATATATATAAATAAAAATATATACATTCTTTATATATTATTAATCAAGAGGAAAATAAAAAGTAAGTAAATAAATAAATATTAAATAAATAAATAAAAATTAAGTGCATGAGTAAGTAAATAAATATATAAATAAATAAAAAAGCAAATACATAAATAATAAGATATATGAATAATAAAATAAATAAAAATTAAGTGCATGAGTAAGTAAATAAATATATAAATAAATAAAAAAGCAAATACATAAATAATAAGATATATGAATAATAAAATAAATAAAAATTAAGTGCATGAGTAAGTAAATAAATATAGGTAAGTAAATAAATAATTATTAAATATATAAATATTGATAGTTATAAATAAATAAAAAAGCAAATACATAATTAATTAGATAGATGAATAATTAAGTAAATAAAATTAAGTGTACGAGTAAGTAAATTAATATAGGTAAGTGAATAAATAATTATTAATTAAATTTATAAATATTGATAATTACAAAGTATGACATATATATGATATATGATATATGATATAATTTAAATATGGTAAAAAAATGAAATTAAATATTTATTTATGTTTCCTGCTTATTTAACCTTTTAATAAAGTATTTTATTTACAAATATGCGGATAATTAAACATCATATTAAAATATTAAATTATATATAAAAAAAATTTAATAAGAAATAAAATTTAGAAATAATAATTAAATTAGCATATTCAAAAGTTTAATTTACATCAAAAATAAAAATTTAACTAACAGACCAACCAAATATACGAACAAACAAACAAACAAACAAAAAAAAAAAAAAAAAAAATAAATAGAAATAAAATAAATAAAAATAAAATAAATAGTGAAGTCCAATAAAATATTAAAGTATTAATAATAATAAAATAAAATAAAATAAAATAAAATAAAATAAAATAAAATAAAATAAAATAAAATAAAAAGTAGAATATTA
Organism: Neocallimastix lanati (nom. inval.); assembly: GCA_016946835.1. Taxonomy (NCBI): domain Eukaryota; kingdom Fungi; phylum Neocallimastigomycota; class Neocallimastigomycetes; order Neocallimastigales; family Neocallimastigaceae; genus Neocallimastix; species Neocallimastix lanati (nom. inval.). Next base: position 727,787 of record JACVTC010000025.1, read on the forward strand.
AATAAGAAAGTACAGATTGAATAAAATAAAATAAAATAAAATAAAATAAAATAAATAGTAGAATATTAAATATAAAGTACAGATTGAATAAAATAAAATAAAAATAAAATAAAATAGTAGAATATTAAATATAAAGTACAGATTGAATAAAATAAAATAAAATAAAATAAAATAAATAGTAGAATATTAAATAAGAAAGTACAGATTGAATAAAATAAAATAAAATAAAATAAAATAAAATAAATAGTAGAATATGAATATAAAGTACAGATTGAATAAAATAAAATAAAAATAAAATAAAATAGTAGAATATTAAATATGAAGTACAGATTGAATTAAATTAATTAAAATTAAAATTAAAATTTTGATTTTCTTTATTTCAAACTTTTATTAAAGACAGCTAATAAATTTAAGTGGGATACAAATTTTTAAATTAAATAGTTTTAATTATATTTTAATTATCTGGAGAAAGAATATTCATTAAATTTAATTATATGTTTAAAAAAAAAAAAAAATAAATTATTTCCTTGATTTCAAACTAAAATTTAAATTCACTTTATTTTAATTACTATTTTTTTTTTTTTCTATTTATTTTAATTTTCATTTTTATCTTATTTTATTTATTTTTTATTTTATTTTTTTTATGCTTTTTTTTTTTCTTTTTTTCTTTCTTTTTTTTTTTTTTTTTTAAAATATATATATAATAATGAAAAATTTAAATATATATATTACATTTTTTATTTATACTTAAAGAAGAATCAAAAATATATACTACAATAATCCTTATATAAATAAATAAATAACTAAAAATATTTAATTACAAAAAAAATAATAACTTTAATGTAATTTCAAGTATAATTTTTATTTCAAAATAGAAATAATTTTAATATTAGATGAAAAAAATAAAATAAAATAAAATATATAAAAATATATAAAAATGAGTAAAAACAAAAACAAATAATTATTACCTTTATTTTTTTCCATAAATTATCAGTAATATTTTATTAATTTTAATTATACAATTATTACTATTACTATTATTATTATTATTATTATAAATATAATTTTTATTTTTATTAGTATTGTTATTATTATTTATAATAATAATAATAGTTAAATCTAAAGATTTTGATAAAAGCAACACTAGATAATTTAAACTATTTTCTAAATTCTATAAAACAATTTAAATTTTAAAGAGAAAGTTTTAAACTTTAAAGTATTCACATCCTTCTACCATGATATTTCATTACAACAACCTTAACTAGATAAATAACATTGAAAATAAAAAATGAAATACAAAAAATTAAAAAAAAATTAATACTATAAATATATTTTTTTTCCCTCAAACGCTTTGTATTATTTATTTATTAGAAAAAGAAAAAAAAAAGTATTTAAAAAAAATAATAATGCTTTAATTTTATTAAAATTTCTTTATTCGTCATTTTTTTTTTCTTTAATATTCATTAAAAATTAAAATATTTAATTAATAATAATAGAAAATATTTAAAACAATTTGATCCTTTTCTTCTATTCTCTCCTATCTTATTAAAAGAAATATAATTTTTTTATTTTTTTTATATTTTTATTATTATTATTATTATTATTATTTATTTTTTTTTACATTATCATTAATATTAAAGTTTTGGCAATATTATTAAAATAGATAAATGAATAAATAAATAAATAAATTTTAATTTAATTTTAATCTATATCAAATTTAATGTTTCAATTTAAATTCAATATAATATATTAACAATATAATTCATTATAATTCAATTTAATATACTAATATAATTCAATTTACAATAATGGAATAATTGGTAGAAAAGTTTAAAAGTTTTATTTTATTCTACTATATTTTAGTAACACTTTTATTAATCAATAATATTAATGATGTATACTTTTTATATATACTTTTACATGGTAATACATATACTAATAAACGATTGAACAATATCTGAATCTCATTAACAATCAATCATGTATTTTGTGTATCTAATGCATTATGGCTAGATCATATAAATATATGATTGATTCCATAATGCATTAGATACACAAAATACAATACATAAATTATTCATATATTTAATCTAATACTTATGCATAAAATATATTATTAATAGCAATAATTAATATTAAACTTTAATAAATAATTCATATTATTTTAAAAAAAAAGTAAAAATAAAATAAAAATAAATAAAGAATGATTAGTTAAAGTAAAAAAATAATATTAATATATTATTATACTACAGTTAATATTAATATTCCATAATAATAATAAATAATAATAATAATAATAAAAATAGTTAAATAATAATAATAATAAATAATAATAAATAATAAAATAATAAATAATAATAATAATAAATAATAATAAATAATAAAATAATAAATAATAATAATAATAAATAATTAAATAATAATAATAATAATAATAATAAATAATAATAATAATATATATATTTAAAGTTTATTACTTTTTTTTTTTTTTTTTTTTTATTTATATATACATATATATATTTTTATTATAATTATTAATACTTATACCCTTTTATTATCCTTTATTTTTTTTTTAATTTATAATTAATTTTTCTTTTTTTCATTTTAATGTTCTTAATATTTAAATCAATCAATCAATTCAATAAAATTCAAAGGGTTAAATGATTAAATGGCATAAGAGGGTTATGTGGTTTAGAAGAGAAAATCAGTGTGGTTTATAAAATTCTAAAGAAGAAAAAAAAAAAAAAATAAAAAACAAATAAAATTTTAATTGATTTTATTTTATTTTATTTTATTTTTAATTTATTTAAATTAATTTTTTTATTTTTATTTTCATTTATTTATTTATTTACTTATTATTTATATGTATTTATATATTAATATTAATATTAATATATATTATATAAATCTACATTTTATATAGGTTAATATATTTTTAATTATACTTAATTATATTTATTTATAATTTATAATAGTAATATAATTATTATTAAAAAAAAAGTATATAAGTAACAATTTTTTTTTTTTTTTTTTTTTTTTTTTTTTTTTTTTTTTTTTTTTTTTTTTGTTTATTTAAAACAATTATAAATAAATAAATATAAAAGTGAAAATGAGTTCCTTAAAAGTATATAAAGCTGATCATGGATATATTGGTAAAATTAATACAGGAGGTTTAAAAACTAAAATTTGTAATACCGAAACAAAATTTATTGTTATTTTAGATCAATCAGGTTCCATGGGAAGTTCTGTTCAAAATATTACTAACCATATCTTACCATTGATTTTAGAAAGGTTAGATATGGCAACTTCTCAAGTAGAATTAATTACTTTTTCTAATTATTCTGACAGATATACAGGGGATAGTGACTATTTTAGAAATTTAAAAATAGATAGTCAAGGTGGTACTTGCATGGAATATGCCGTTAGAAATTTAGAAAAAGTTTTTAATGAATTTCAAATGAAGGGTGAAAAATATAATATTAGATTATTAACATTTTCTGATGGGGATCTCTTTGACCAAAATGAAACATTGAATTATGCTTCTAAATTATGTGCAAGATTTAAGAATAGTTTTTCTATTAATTCTCAAGCAATTCGTTATTTTACTTCTCACTATGGTGAACCTGATACTAGAGGTCTTTCATCCATGCTACAATATAACACAATTACTGAACCTCAATTAATTGATATTCAAGCTTCCGATAATTTTGAAAACATTGCAGAAACTATTGTTGACTTATTTAAAAATGATGGCTTAAATTATAAAATTACTTTAAATGCATCAGATGCTGTGTTTAAGGAAAATCCTTGGAATGAATCCTCCTCTTCTATAAATTTAATTAAAGGAGAAAATATTTTCTGGTTAGAAAAACTTCCTGAAACAATAACTTTGGAAGGTGCTACAAACAAAAACGACGTTACCGACGACTATGGCGATGCTGATATCAATGATAATAACGATAATAATAAGATAGAAGTCAAGATCGAAATAGCTGATGAAGTGACTTTTGATAATTATAAAACCATTTTAGATAAAAAAATTGAATATTTCATGAAAAAGCTTAAAATATTAAAAGTGGTTAATACGGAATCTTCATTAAACGAAATGAATTTAATTATTCAATATTTTGAAACTTTTGAAAATAACTTATCGGCAAACGTTATGGGATTGAATGAGGTCGATAAAATTCATCTTTCTAGTCGTATGAATATATTAAAGAAATTAATAGAAAAAAGAAATTTGTCTCTTGTTAGCAGAATGAAGGAAATCAAAAATGATGATCGTGTCAATACGTTAAATTCGAAACAATTGGCTGATTTCTTGAGAAATGTTAGTTCCAGTAAAGATGGAAAAAGTTTATCAAAAAGAGGCTTAGGAGAAGGTATTGAATTCGACGATGTTGCCAGAAGAGAAGTATTAGCAATGTCAGAGCATCTTGATGAGCTTAAAGATATTGATGACTCCAACCACCTCAAAAGTTTCTATTCTACTTCCACAACCCTCGAAGGAATTAAGACAGTATGTGAGATAGCTGAGGATAAAGAACTACTGGAAAATGTTACAGCAATTGATATCATTAAATTATTAAATATAGTGGGTATTGGATGTGACTCTTCCGTCCGTAACTATACCGACCCAATGATTTATCAAATTAATGACATTTTCCTTGGATGTTACATCAGTTTATCTGATATCTTAGCAACTACTGAGTATAATAATGGTCAAAATATTTTAAAAGATTTTAATACGAAGAGAATTATCGTGAACGCTATTCCGATATTTGATGATCAAAGAATTCATAAATTCTTATTAAAGTATGCTCCAAAATTATTAGAATATACTGCAAGTATTGGTATGAGAAGAATTTTAGTTGATATTCCTTATACCTATGAATATTTATACCAGACAGCTATCTTTAAATTATGTGAAGATTTTAGTAAGAAGAGAAGTGAAGCTGCCATTCAACTTTTCTCTAATTTAGTTGAATCCTATGAGATTGCTTCTGGAAATCATTTCGACTTCTTACTTGATATCATTACTCGTCAAATGAATGCCTCAATCGAGAACAATGAAAACAATGAAAACAATGAAAACAATGAAAACAATGAAAACAATGAACACAATGAATTATCAAAGTATCAAATTTTCTTAAATGATTGTACCATTGATAACATGACTATGGCATTTATCAATTTAATTAAAGAAAATAAAACTTCTATTTTCCCTAAATTATTAAGAAGTTTATACTGTCATGAAGTTTATAGAATGCTCAAAAAACTTATTGTGATTCATAACTATAGCGAAGAATTCATTCAATCTTATTTAGAAGATTTATTAGGCATTGATTATGAAAAGAATAAAACCAATATTCCAGAGCTTTTCCATTATGAAGAAAACCCAAAGTTTTGTGATAATTATACCATAAATATAGATAAATTAAATGAGTTTTATAGTTTTGAAGAGTATTACTCCAGTAGAATAAATACTATTCCATTCATTCCTTCATATTTAGAAGCTGTCCTATCTGACAATAAAATAGATGCCATTAAAAATTTAGAAGATTATAACGATTCCAATCTCAAGAAAGCATTAGGTATTAATTATGATTTATCTTATTTCAGAATGTTCGCTTTTGTTCAAGCCTTCTTTTACCGTAAAAAAGTTGAAAGAATAGATGAAACTAAAAAAGTAATGAAAATAATTGATATTGGTGATTTTGAGGAGGCTAATAAAATGGTTAAAGAAAAGATATGTCAACTCTATCAATCCCAGTACGAAAAGGAAATAGCTACAAAGGATAAGAAAGAAATTGAAATTTTAGGAGATGAATTGGTGGAATTAATGATTTCATGTGATGATATTAAAATATTTTCTAAATATTTCAAGGAAGGAATCACTCGTGGTAATAAAACCGTCATTATTAAAAATGCTAACAATCCAGCCGCATCTAAATTAATCGGTAAAATCATTGATCCAGATAAGAAGAACGAAATTCCACTCATTAATGAGAAAACATTGATTATTTTATTAGGTCGTGATGATCAAGATAATAAGGTATGGAATAAGGGTAATGCGTATAGAGGTCCTGAAAGAAGAACACTTGAAGCAATCATTTCTGTCAATGATCCTGAATTATGGAATGAAGTTAGTGTATTATTAAAGAAAAGATCAATTCATATTTACAGAGATCTGAAAAACCGACATGGTCATTCTAATGATCTTCCTTCATATTGGGCAATAGGATATCAATCATTAGAGGAGATGTTTGCATCTGTATCTCAAGAAGAAATTGATGATTATAAAAGAAGACATATTGGATGTTGTGGATTAAAAAAAAAAAATTAATAAATATATAAAGTAGTATATATTAAATTTCTTTTCATTTTTTATTTTTTTCGATTTCTTTTAAATTTTATATTAATAAATAAATAAAAAATTAAATTAAATAAAAATAGAAATAAAAAAAAAATTATTACAATAAAAATTTTAAAATAATTAATGAATTAATTTAAATATAAAATATAAAGATATCCATAAAGATTAAAAGCATTCAGTTATTAATACATAAATAAATGCATAAATAAATACATAAATAAATAAATAAATAAATAAATAAATAATCTATTTTTTTTTTTTTTTTTTTTTTTTTTTTTTTTTTTATTCAATCTATATTTTATATTTATATTTCAACTATTTAATGTATTTTATTCAATCTATACTTTATATTCATATTTCAACTATTTATTTTATTTTATTATATTTTATTCAACCTGTACTTTTTATTCATATTTCAATAATATATTTTATTTTATTTAATATGTACTTTTATATTTATATTTTGATTATTTATTTTATTTTATTTTACTTTATTTTATTTAATTCAATCTGTACTTTATATTTTATTTTATTTTTATAGTTTAATATATTAATTTTTTTTTTTTAAAAAATAAAACAATACTTTGTATCATTAAACAAAAAAAAAAAAAAAAAAAACGTATTATATATTTTGAAAAATTATTAACTAAAAAATGTATGTAAAAAAAAAAAAAATTGTATTATTAAATATTAAATTTATAAAACTGCATATGTATATGTTAAAAAGATATATAAATATATAATATGACCTTAAATTTAATCTTTATGAATATCTCAATATTTTATATTTAAATATTTAATTTTTGTTTTTTTTTTTATAAGTTGATTATTTATTTTTATACTAATGAAAAAATAAAAAATTAAAAAAAAAATATAAGTTTATTTGGTTTTGATTTAATTAATAAAAAAAAAAAATATAGATTGTTTATTTGTAATGATTAAAAACAATATTGATGTGTTTTTGTTCGCTTTTGAATTAATGTAAAAAAAAAAAGAAATATATATATATATATAGAATAATATATTAATATTTATTATTGTATATTTTGATTGTCTTGGTTAAGGTTTGGTGAATTCTTATTATCATTCTTGTTTCCTGATAAGGAGACAGAAGAAGCTATTTTATTTTGTAATGGTGGTGGTGTTTGTTGATGTGAATCTTGATGTGATAAAACTTGAGTCTGTGCCTGAGAAGGTTGAGGGATTGGTGCTTGGAGGTTAGTATTCGTTGTTATGGGATTGGTGGTGGTTATAGTTTCTGTATTATTGTCATTGGTAACTTCATCAAATTTTGACATATTTTCGGTAACCCATTTAGAATTAATAATTTCATTTTGTAATTTTTTATTTAAATTGATTTGCTCCTCCCGCATACGCTTTATTTGAATTTGTTTTTCTTTAACTTCATTATAATAACTTAACATGGCTAGTCGCTGATTTTCATTACGTTTTTTAAAGTATTCTAATTTTGTGGAAAAGGTATCAAAGATATTTTCAATATCCGTTAACATCCATTCTTGAACTTCTGGATCTAATTTATTAATATCTATAATTGTTAGAACTATTATTTATATAAAATAAAAAAAAAAATTTTTTTTTTTTTTTTTTTTTTTTTTTTTTTATTTTTGTTATTCACAATATTATTATTTTTAATAATATAGAAAAAAAAATATTAGAACGTAAAGTTTTTATTTTAATAATTTTTTTTTTTACATAAAATTATAACTTTGATTATTATTAATAAATTATAATTTATATTTATTTATATATACCAGTTTCTTTTAGATCTTTTGCGATTTTATTTTCATCTTCTTCCTCGGTATCACTTGTATTATCGTCCAACTATAATAATTTAATTAATTTATTTAATTAAAAAAAAAAAAAAAAAAAAAAAAAAGTATGAATATTATTTTTTTATTTGTCAGTTATTATTATTAATATAAATATTATTATTTTTAATTATATATAAGATTATTAATTTAAATGCTATATTTTATTTATATATAATTTTACATAATAATAATGTATAAATATATATTTACCTTTACTGTACTGTCATTACAATAATCTTCTTTTTTACTAATAGATAATTTACTCATAAAAGTACTAATAATATACTTGGGATCTTTTTCATCAGGAAATTCAAAGAATTTATACTTTAATGTATTATTTGTTTCTGGTTTTACGTCATCTTCACTTTGCTCAAGACTTTCATTTGTAGAGGATTCATTAAGATTATCTTTTACTGTTGCTGGAGTAATATCTTTTTTATTGTTGTCATTATTTTTATCATCTAGGGTTGGTGGATTTACAGAATTTACTGTTTTTCTTATATTTTTAGTCGCTGATTCTGATTTATCCGGGGTTTCATTTATAACAGGAGTGGAGTTTTGCTTTTTCTTTTGTGCAGAAATATTTGATGATCTACTTTTGCTATTAATGTCTTGAGTATCTATTATTCCTTTTTTATTTCCTGTTACTTTATCTGCTGTGGTGGTGGTAATATTATTATTTTCTATTTTCTTTATATTAGCAGTATTAGAATTAGAGGTATTTGATGATACATCATTTTTAATGTTGGTGGTACTCATGTTTTCATCTTCCTTTTGTAATAATTCAATTTTACTTTGACTGATATTTTCATTGTAGAATTTGTTTCTTTTTAGTCTAATATAATGTTCATCTGGACAGTATTTAACAATCATGCAATAGAAAAGGAATCTCATAAATTCATATGGTAATATCTTTTTTTTTTTTTTTTTTTTTTTTTTTTTTTTTTTTTTTTTTTTTAATATAAATTAATTAAATAATAATATGAAAAAAAATTAAAAAAAAAAGAAAAAAATTAAAAAATAAATGAAATTAAAAAAATAAAATAATGAATTGATTAATCATTAATTAATTTTGATTACTTGATTACATATAATAAATAAATAAATAATAAATAAATAAATAAATATATATATATGTATATATTATATATAGTGATTTACTTCATAATCAAAGTTAAAAACACCATCTTGATTAATTCCAGGGATGAAATATGTTGAAAATATTTTTATTACCATACCTACTGTTAATATTTCTTCATCTAATATTTCATAATCCTATATTTATTAAATAATTTATATTATATATATATTATTATTAATTTTATATTATTATTGAATAATAATAAATCCATTTTTAGAATTAATAAAATATATTTATTTACTTTTAATATAAATATTATATCTCTTATATTCAAGGTAAAATCTCCTTTAGAAGATTTTAATGAATCTTTATGGCAATACGAATGATCTTTATATATATCATATATAGTTTTTCCATATTTATCT
>JACVTC010000025.1:740000-760000 GCA_016946835.1 Neocallimastix lanati (nom. inval.)
TTTACCTTCATACTGATTATGATATGGATATTGATAATTTAAAGGAGCATCTTTATTCCATGTATAAATACCTTTACCATTCGGTAAATTATCCTTTTATAAATAAATTAAATTAATAATAATAATAGTATTTTATTATTTTATATTGTATGTGTGTGTGTATATATATATAAATATATCTATTATCTTTTTTTATTTTTTTTTAGTTAAATACCTTCCAAAATCCAACATATTCTTCATTTCTATCTTTAAATTCCATCTTTCCAAAACCATCTTTTAAATCATTCTTCCAATCTCCAACATATACATTTCCGGAAGCATATACCATTTTTCCTTTACCGTTCTTTTTATCGTCTACCCATTCCCCTTAAAATTAAATAATAAAAATGATTAATTAATTAATGATTTTTTTTTTTTTTTTTTTTTTTTTTTTTTTTTTTTTTTTTTTTTTTTTATTCTCATTAATTTTTTTATAATTATTTTTTTTTTTTATTATTAATTTTATTATTATTAACTTTATTAATATTAATTTTTTTTTTTTTTTTTTTTTTTTTTTTTTGAATTAATTTTTATATTATTATTAATTTTATTAATATTAATTTTTTTTTTTTTGAATTAATTTTAAATTATTAATAATTTTATTATTATTAATTTATTATTGTTAATTTATTATTATTATTGATCTTTTTATTTTGATTTCTATTTTATTATAAATTATATATAATAACTATAATTTTGACATATTTTATTATAAAATTATTATCAATATATTTTATAACTTATTTATACCTTCATAATAAGATTTTCCTTCTAGATCATATTTTAAAATTCCGTAGCCATTAAGTTTTCCATTTTTCCATTCTCCAATATAATTTTTCTTATTTTCATTATTTATATACTCTCCATAACCATTTCTAATGAAATGATCAACATTACCTACATAAATGTTTGAATTTTTCCTTTATTATTTATTTTTTTTTAATTTTTTTCATTTTTTTTTTTTTTATTTTTTTTTATTTTTTCATTTTTTTTTTTATTTTTTTTATTATTTTTTATTTTTTTTTTATTTTCATTATTTTTTTTTATTTTTTTTTATTTTCATTATTTTTTTTAAAACAATATTTAATAGAATAATAAATAATAATAATAAAATATAATATTAATTAATTTTATTAAATAATATATACATATATAAATGTATTATATGTTATCATTATTTTTATTATTACTATTATTATTTTATGTTATATTAATTATTAATATTTTAATATTAAAAATTTATTGATAATTTAAATTACTTACCATATATACTTTCCTACTCCGTTAATATAATTATTTTTAAATTCACCTACATAAACTAAGCCATTATTCCATTCATATCGGCCAATTCCACTCATTAAATTATTCTCAAATTCTCCCCAATACTTATTACCATTAAAAAGTTCAATGTATCCACTACCTTCTTGATATGGTATTTTCTTGAATAATTGACATCTGGCAGCTCTGACTTCTGGTCTTTCCATTTCTAAATATTCTTCATCATTATCTTCTCCATCATCTTCAGTTGTTGCGTGCTTTCCGTTTTCAGAAGATTCTGAGTTTTGTTCTATTTCTCCGGCTTTGGATGAAATCATGTTTTGAACTACTTGTGGAGATTTAACTTTGGATTCTTGTTCCTTAATAAATTTCTTTATACAATTCCTATATTCTTTAAATTGAATTATTTCAAGATCTTTTAAATCATATTTTTTATGTTCATCCTTCGTTTTTTTATAGGCAAGATATTGTTTATAGTTAATACCAACTCCTAATTGTCGTAGGCGAATTTGAATTAATAAGTTTTGATTTTTCTTGGTTTGCATAATTTTAAAACATTCAATATTATTTAATAATTTATCTTCTTCCGTTTCATTGTTGTTCTTACAAATCGAAATAATATGTTGATGAAGCTTACTTAATGGACTTTTTATATTAATTTTCTTTAAACTTGTACATTTATTTAGGAGACGATGAACTCTTTTTTCAATGGGAAGACGCATCTTTCTTCTTCTTTTCTTGGCAGTTTTTCTTCGATAATAATTCGAGGAGTCTGACGAGAAATGTTGCTTTTCTAATTCTTTTGAAGAGGAATATTCTTCTTCTTCATCTTCAATTTCAGTATTCGTTATATGTTCCTTTCCATTATAATTATTATGTTCATCGTAAAATACCTTTGATTTATTCTTATTGGAAGTATCTTTTTCAAAATTATCAATTTTATAACTTTCTTTACTAGGTAACGTATATTTTTGCTTATGTCTCGAAGGAGAAACGGGAACCATTGATTTGGAAAGTTCATTAATTTCTTCACGATATAAGGAATTTACTGATGAATTCAATGAATCCGAAAGATCATTCATTTTATCAAGCTCTTGTTGATATAAGGCTTTAGCATTCATTTGTTGAAGTTGGAATTTTCGAAGAAGAGGATGATAATTTCTGTAGGATTTTTCTTCGTCTTCATTATTTTTCTTTTGGAAAGAATATCTCTTTTTTAATTTTATGTTGGTACGATTCTGTGTTTGAATAAATTTTTGGTGAGAGCTTGACTTGGCATTTCGATCATGCTTTTCCTTTAATATCTTAAAATAGCGTTGCTTATCTCTGTATCTCTGATTTTGAAATAGATGTTTATGGCTGTAATCATGAAGTCTTGGATAACCCATTAAAAATAATTCATTACAATCATCATTAGCTTCTATATAATCATTATCTTCGGTTACCTTATTTAATTTATCTTTTTCTGTATCTTCTTCTTCGGAATTTTGCTATATTCAATAATTAAAAAATATTGAACAAATGACACATAAAATATACACATATACATATAGATATAAAAACAATCAAGAAAACATTTAATAATTTATAATTAAAAATAAAATTTTAATGTTTTTTAATTGTAAAATGAAAAATATATATATATATATATATATATAAATATTTATTAAAAAAATATTAAATGATTCTTTAATTAAAAATTAAAAATAAAAAAAAAATAATAATTACAATATCATTTAAAGATGTATTTGATTCCTTTAATGGTATAAGATAAGGTAAAGAAGAATCGGGAATTGAACTATCACTTTTACTATCATCATCATTTTTTGTTTCTTCATCATTATGGATATTATTAGTGGAGTTTGGGATAATTTCATTTTCATACTCATCTGAATCACTAAAATCATTACTTTTTAAATCAAATGATTTTTGCTTCTTAATTTCCGTAGGACAATTATTATCATTGGAAGGACGTTCTACTGTAATTATTGATTTTGGAAATTGCAATGGATCTACAAACATATAGTCATTGTAGGATAATTTTTTTATACGTCCAACTCTTTTCTTTTTTTTCAATAATATTTTTAGACTTTCTTCACATTCTTGTATCCGTTGATCCAGGTTCTTTATGTTGAGAAGAATATCTTCTTCTTCTTCTTCCTCTTCTTCTTCTTCATTATTTTCACTAACGGAAGCATTATTGACTTCAGTTTTAGAACTATCATTTTCTTTTATTAATTCTAAATCAATTTTTGATTTATAATTCTTATTGAGTGATAATAATTTATTAGTTGCTTCATTGTTATTTACTTTAGTGGATTCGGATGTCACTTCATTAATGCTATTGATACTGGTGTCTTTAGTATTATTTTTTATGGAATTTTTTTGATTATTATTTTTTAACGTCGAATCATTAGTCTCCTTTTTGTTGGATTTTTCATCATTAATATCCACTTTTGTATACCTTCTCTTTAATTTCGTGGTAGTTTCATCATTATTTGAAGCCACTTTTTTATTCATATTATTGGTATTACCTGCATTAGTATTAGAATTTTTTGTTGTTGATGGATCGGTTGCATTGGGATTGCCTTCATTTTTAAATTCTTCCTTTTCTTTTTCTTGTTCCCTTTCTTGTTCGCGTTCCTTTTCTCGCTCCCTTTCTTTTTCGAGTTCTCGTTGTTCCTTTATTTTTTCTTTTTCTACTTCTTTTTCTCTATCCGCTCTTAACTTTATTAATTCTTCATTTATTTTTTCTTCTTCTTCCTCAATTTTTGTCTTTATTGATTTAATTTTTAAATCATTAGTAATATCTTCTATAATATGCTCTTCATTTTCGTTTAATTCTCGAAAAGAATTTATTATTAAAGGTGCAAATACCGCTATGGAATTCATATCTGCATTTACTTATTTATTTATTTATATATATATATATATAATTTTTTTCTTCTTTTTCTTTTTAGTATATTTTATTGAAATTATTCTTATATAAAAGTTTAATCTATATATTAATAATTATAATTAGTATTATACAATTATATATAAATATTATTATTATTTTTTTTTATATATAACTTTCTATTAACTTTTTTCTTAAAAAAAGAAAAAAGAAAAAAAAAATTTTTTTTCTTAACTAATTCTTATATTTTATTTTATTTTATTTTATTTTATTTTATTTTATTTTATTTTATTTTATTTTATTTTATTTTATTTTATTTTATTTTATTATAGAAGATATTAATTTTAAAATTTATTAAAACTTTTATAAAATAATTTTTATTTTATAATATTACTTTTGAATTTTATAATTTTTACATTATTTTACTATTACTTCGGTAATTAATATAAAATTTATTTTATAATTTTTTTTTTTTTTTTTTTTTTTTTTTATTTATTTATTTTATTTTTCATTATTATTATTAATTAATTCTTCGGTAATTAATTATTCAAATAATATTTCTTCTGTAGTTAATAGAAAAAAAAAAAATTTTTTTTATCATTTAAACTTTATATATAAAATAAGATTTAAATTTTTTAAAAAAGATTATAATATATATATATTAAACATTATTTATTTATTTATTTATTTATTTATAATTATTTAATTTAGTTTTTTGATTTTAATTTTTCATTCATTCAAAAAAAAAAAAAAAAAAAAAAAAAAAAATAATAATAAAAAAAAAAAGACATTTTAATAAGAAATTTTATTCTAATATTAAATACATAATATTTATTATATAAAAGTCATTTAAAATTAGATAAATAAATATTTTAAAAGTGATAATTTAAATATTATAATAACAATCATTTAATATATAATATATATTTTTCTTTTATAGACTGGAAACAATGATAAAATATTATATTATAGACTAGAAACAATGATATTTTTTTGGTAATTCATTTTTTTTTAGAGAGCTAATTATCTTATTGTTTCATTATAGATGTGATCCTTACTTTTAGAAAATTTTTAAAGTAAAATTTTTTTTATTAATATCAATAATAAAATTAATGTAATAAAAATTTATCATTCATTTCATAATCTATTAAAAGTAAACTATATTAAATATTAATATTATTATTAATATTAATAAAAATTTTAATAATAATAAATAATAAAATAAATAATAATAATGATAATAATAACATTTATTTTTTATTAAATAAAAATAATACTTTTTTTTTTTTTAAAAAAAAAAGTATTATTAAAATTTTCCTTTAAAAAAAAACTTGAAATAATTGAATTTAAATAGTTTTTTAATTATTTATTTAGCCAAACAGATATAGAAATAAATTAAAATAATAATAATAAATATATATATATATGTATATATATTACAAAATAAAGTATTTAACAATAATTAAATATTTCTTGCTTCATGAATAATATATATTCAGTATAATAAGTATTTTTGATCCTATGATTAATCATATATTTAAATATTAAAATGAAAATAAAATTTATATTCCATCATATCATGTAAAAAAGTTTATTATTTATTTTTTGCCATTATAATTAATAATTATTAATTAAATTATAGGTATAAGGTTTATATTTTTTTTTATAAAAAAATTTTTTTTTTCCTTTTTTTATTCGTTAAAAAAAATTATATATGGAAGTTGAATATACAAATATTATGTAAATGAAATATAAAAAAAGCGTTCTAAATTAATTATCAGTTCAAGTAATTGTATAATTTTTTATTCTGTTTTATTTTTTTTTTTCTTTTCAAAAATTATTATTTTTATTTAATAAAAATAAATGTTATTATTATTATCATTTATTAATAATAATAATAATATTATTATTTATTTTATTATTATTATTAAAATTTTTATTAATATTAATAATAAAATTAATATTTAATAAAGTTTACTTTTAATAAATTATGAAATGAATGATAAATTTTTAATACATTATTTTTATTATTGATATTAATAAAAAAATTTACTTAAAAATTTTCTGAGAGTAAGGATTACATCTTTAATGAAACAATAAGATAATTAACTCTCTAAAAAAAAAGAAAAGAAAAGAAAAGAAAAAATTTTTATAAAATTAAAATATTATATTTAAAATAATAATTATAACATATATATATATTTTATTTCTAAACCTTTTTTTCCCCCTATCATAAATAGAGAACTGAAATACAAATTATAGCAGTATTAATTTATATATTAGAAAATCAAAATTTTATTACTAATATTGTAATATAAAGTGTTCCACAAAGGATTTTTTTTTTTTTTTTTTTTTTTTTTAGATTTATAAGATATATATATATTATATTATATTTATTTATTTATATTTTTTAACTATATTAAATTCATGTTAAGTATGAGAAAATTATTGTTAATTGTGATTGCAATAATCTGTTTATGTAAACAAACAATAGCTGCTGATATTGGTAATATAGTATTTTATGGAAGGGGTCAACCCTCATTAGCTTCACAATGGAATTCAGTAGATAAAATTAAAAGTTCTTCTGGAGTAAATATTTATTTTCCGGAAAGGAAAGGAAATCAAGATAATGATATTAAAAATTATCCATTAGTAATTTTTATGCCAACTGATAGTAAAAGAGGTTTCTCTTACGTAGATTTTGGCCTTTCAAATACTCAAATTGATCTTCTTGCTGCTGCCAAATTAAAAATAGAATTAAGAGTAGAAATACCGAAAGTGGAGGAATTAATAGCAGGAGGTTATACATGTGAGTCTATTGGTCTCTCTTGTACAAATATTAAAGATTATGATTTCAAAAAAAATAAGTCAGAATGGTTAAGTAAGGTAGATATTAGATTTTATATAGAATCGAGTGAGATAAATGATAGCATTGATTATACAGATGATGAAAAAGAATATTTCAAATTAGAAATACCATTAGAACCATTAACATCAGAATGGAAAGAGCATTCAGGAAAAATTGAATTTGAGAATTATTATGAAAATTCATATTTCAGTAATTTTGTTATTCGAAATTTCAGTGCTCTACCAATATATTTGCATATAGGTAATACTATTTTCCTTAAAGATATAATTATTCCAGTATTGTCTAATGGATCACCTGCTGGTGGTTATACAAATTATAGTTGGTTACTTAATGGTGCAGACACAATTGGTTTAGGAAATATGCAAATCTATGAAGGTGATATAGAATATAAAATTGCTTTAATATTTTCTGCAATTAATAAAGAGGATTTTGCATATTATGCTCGCATACAAAAAGATACTTATGGTCCACCAGAAGCTGTTTCCTTCACTATTCGATCCTTTTATGTTAATCATTTTAAATTTAAAATTGACAGTTTTAAAGAATTCAATCTTACAACAGATTTTGTTTTAGATCGAAATTGTAAAATTCCTAATGAAGAAGAAGTCAATATCCTTATAGATGTTCGTAGTTTAGTATATTCAGATTCTTTTCAATTAATGACTAATGATATTACTGGTTATT
Source organism: Neocallimastix lanati (nom. inval.) (assembly GCA_016946835.1). Taxonomy (NCBI): domain Eukaryota; kingdom Fungi; phylum Neocallimastigomycota; class Neocallimastigomycetes; order Neocallimastigales; family Neocallimastigaceae; genus Neocallimastix; species Neocallimastix lanati (nom. inval.). Next base: position 747,767 of record JACVTC010000025.1, read on the forward strand.
ACCTTCAAGCTTTCACGGATAAAGAGCACACAAAAAGTGAACTTTTAAAACAATCAAGTGACCCTAGTTATGTTGATAATTTAATTTCCAAAGTTTATTTCTATTCCATTAATCTTCATTGTATTTATCCAACTGATCTTTCATCATACACTGTTGTTGATTATGATCCACAATCAAGTGATCACTGTGATATTTCAATGCATGATCACAAAGATTGGAAAAACAAAGATTATGTATGGCCAGCAGTAATTAATTCAGTAGATACATTATATAAGATTGCTATTAATACTATCGATGATACAGATTTAAAAGATGAAAGTTATCTTCCAGGTATATATGAAAAAAAACAATTTTTTTTTTTTTTTTTTTTTTTTTTTTTTTTAAATAAAATAAAATAAAATATTTATTGATCTATCTATTATATAATAATTATTTTTTTTTTAAAAAAAAATATTAAATAAATATATATTGTTTAAATGCTTTCTTTATAAATTAATATTTAATAATATTTAGACTTATTTAATACTAAGGAAGAATGTGAAGATGGATTAAAAATTATTAGATATATTTTTAGAAATAATAAAATAAGGGACAATTATAGTTGTGAAAATAATAATCTTAAATTGTAAATAATTAATTTAGATTTTATTAATTTTTTATTTTTATTTTTATTTTTATTATATAATAAAATATATATCATTAAAAACAACGATCAAATAAAATTAATGAAAATTAAATTCAATACTTTTATATATAAATTATATCATATACATTTTTATAAAGAGATATTGATGAAAAATTCACAGATAACATTAACGAAAAATTTAAAGATATTTTTTTGCCTCAAATTAATATATTGTAAATAAATAATTACTTTTAAAATAAAGGAAACAAACTAATATAAAATTAAAAAATATATATATATAATACAAATAAAAATAAAAATAAAAAATAAAAATAAAAATAAAAAAAAAAAAAAAAAAAAAAAAAAAAAAAAAAAAAAAAAAACTAATATTAATTTATTAAAATATTTTAGAAATATAAATCAAGTACCAAATATTAATTGTACTATATTTGATAATTTTAATGCTGAAAATTTCTCGATTTTGAAAAAACTGTAATTAATTATAATTTTATTTTTTATATCATTAAAATAAATAAATAAATAAATAAATAAATAAATAATAGTAATAATAATAATAATAATAATAATAATAATAATAATAATAATAATAATAATAATAATAATAATAATAATAATAATAATAATAATAATAATAATAATAATAATAATAATAATAATAATAATAATAATAATAATAATAATAATATAATAATAATAATAATAATAATAATAATAATAATAATAATAATAATAATAATAATAATAATAATAATAATAATAATAATAATAATAATAATAATAATAATAATAATAATAATAATAATAATAATAATAATAATAATAATAATAATAATAATAATAATAATCAAAAAACAAAAAACAAAAAACAAAAAAAACATAAATTATAAAACTAATATATATAAACATAATATTTTTTCTATATAAAATTTTTATAAATTTTTTAAATATAAATATTTATATATACAATAAGAACAATTATTAATAATGAAAAATTAAATTGTAAAATTCCTGATATTCTTGGAAGCATTTCAACCCTACAAGAAATGTAACTTTAAAAATATAATTAAATTATTATAAATTTCATATAGTAATTAAATATAAACCTTTTTTTTTTTTTTTTTTTTTTTCTCTTTTATTTTAGTAATTTAAAAAATAATAACTTTTGTGAAGATATTCCAAGTTCTTTGGGTCAATTGAAGAATTTAAAAATACTGTAAAACAAATAATATTATTATATATTATTATATATTATTATTATTGAATATTAATATATCATTATTATAATTAATTAATTATTGTTATTATTATCAATATTAATGATATTTATAATTTAATAAATAATAGAAACCTATCTAATAATAATCTTACCGGTGTTTTACCAGAAAGTTTAAATAAACTGGAGAATTTAAAAGAGATGTAATTTATATATATATATATATATATATATATTTTTTTTTTTTTTATTTCAATTTAAATATTACATCATTATAACATGTTAATAATTTTAAAACCATTAAAATATACTTTTTTTTTTTTTTTTTTTTTTTTTTTTTAAATATATTTCAATAATATTATTAAAAAATCAATAAATGAAAAACATAGAGATATTAGTGATAATAATATTTCAGGGGACATTCTTTTTTTAAAATTAGATGAATGTAATTATTCCAGAACTAATATTTGTTATAAAAATAGTGGTATTGATTTTTGTACTACTGGATCAGATATATGCAAAGATGACTTTTCACCAGAAAATAATATTAATAGTAGTTCAATAAATTATCAAAAACCATATACATTATTTCATATAATTGTATTGTTTGTATTATCTCTTTTTCTTTTTTAATCATTATTAAATAATAGTTGTAAAATATCTTTAAAAAAAAATAAGAAATTCAATAAATTTAGTTTTACTATAATTAATTATTTATTATAACTTGTTTATTAATTTATTTATATATTCTATCAATAATAGATATATTTATATGAAGTATATGTTACTAAGAATAATTGTGCATTATTAATAAATTATAATTTATAATATTACCACTTATCACATTATAAAAACAATAAGACAAATAAAGCATTTTTATTTTAATATTTTAAATTTTATGATTTTTATTTTTACATAAAAAATTTCAAAATATATAAATTGAAAAAAAGATATATATATATATTTTCAATTATATGAATAATACATAAAATAAATATTAAACCCGTTGGGGAATTTTTTTTTTTTATTTTTTAGTAAAATATATATATATTATATTTTATAGACTGAAGACTTTTGTCTCCCCCATATGTTAATATGGGTGTATGATTAACTGCCATACCGGTACAGTGTCGGCGCTCTCAACTCCCCATAAGTAAAGAAACTCCATATAGAAGTACCCTACGCCATCCTCAAAGGAAAAACAAGTAAAATATATATAAAACTGAAATGTTAATATAATTTAACTTTTGAAGTACTCAAAAAATTTATTAAATTTTTTTTTTTTTTTTTTTTTATAAAAAAAATAAATTATTTATTAACTATACATAATACATAAATCAAATTCTATATTTTGAATATACTTCAATCCATATATCAATATTAGGAATTATGGAAAATAAGAAAAAAAAATTTTTTTTTCTTATTTTAAAAAAATTAAATAATTTATATATAGGTTACATTAATTTGATCCATTTGAATGAAATATCAATTTTATTATAAAATTTTTAAATATATTTGGGAAATATTTTTATTTTGAGATTTTTCATAATTAAATATAATTAATGTATAGATATAGATCTTTTATTATAATAGTTTATAGTAACAAGAAGTTTAAATAAAGCAAAATTTGATAACAATAATGTAATTTTAGGACCTTTAAAAATTAATTCTGAAATTATGTCAATAAATTTACCTTTCTTAACTATTCCAATGTTTCATTACACCCTCTTAATAATAAAAATTTTGTTCAAAATAATCTTATTCATCATATTTCTGATAAAGAAACCGAAGTAAATAAAAAAAAAAAAAATTATTCGAACATATACAATTTATCGATTCCCGTATGCAAATGATAATTTCTGATTATATTTAACATATTAATAGATCTTCTCCTATTTATAACTTGTTAGAAAAAAAAATAATGTAATATTTAATCTAAATTGAATCTTTACTGGTATTATAGAGAAATGAAATGATAGTATCGAATATATTAATATTTGTTATTTTGGAAAATCCTTTAATGAATAATAAAATCTAAGAATGATGAATAAAAAGAAAATGATTGTAATTTCTTTTATTTCAAATAAAGTAAAATAAATATGAAAATAAAAAATGAATTTTTTTTTAAAAGTTGAATATATATATATTATAAAATTGAATATATATATATTTAATTTATCAATATTATCATTATTATTTTCTAAAAAATAGTTAATTTATAGAAAATTTATAATTTATATTGTTATTACCATCACTATTACTACTACCATTATTATTATTGAAGAATATAAAATAATAAATATAATTAAAATTCCTTATTTTTATTTATTTATTATTAGTATTATATATATATATATATATATATATTTTATTTTTAATTTAATTTAATTTAATATATTTTTTTTTTTTTTTTTTTTTTTTTTTTTTTTTTTATTTTTATTTTTTATTTTTATGGGGTATTTTATTATGTAACTATATAAAAAACGAATAATAATGATATAGATGATTCTTTTAAATAAAAATTTTTTATATTATATGAATAATTATAAATTATATGAATATTATCTTAAATACTCTTTGCTTCTATTTCACAAAATTCTAATTTATTTTTCTCTTATTTTAACTGCATAAAAATTTTTTTATTGAATTAATGTTTAAATAATTTTGAAATTGATTTTATATATGACAAAATTTGTTATCTGATTTTGAAATTTTGATTATGAGGAATCAGAATCACTTGAGGATGACGAACTACTTGAACTGCTTGAACTACTTCTGCTGCTTTTACTACTACTACTACTACTACTACTTGAACTTGATGAGCTTGATGAGCTTGATGAGCTTGATGATGAAGATGAAGTTGAGGAAGATGATGACGACGAAGATGACGAAGATGAAGAAGATGACGAAGATGACGAAGACGAAGAAGACGAAGAAGAAGATGTACTAGAATCTGAATCATATTGGGTATCATAACTTGAACTACTTGATGTACTTGAATCTGAATCATAACCAGAAGTAGAGCTAGAGCTAGAGCTAGAACTGGAGCTAGAACTGGAGCTAGAACTGGAGCTGGAACTAGAATCAGAATCAGAATCAGAATCAGAGTCTGAATAATGATGTTTATGCTTATGTCTGTTACGTCTATTACTAAATAATTATTATTATTATTTTTTTTTTTTATTTTTTTAATTTTAAAATAGATAATATGTTATTAATTATTAATAACCACTTAAACATAATTATAGTAATAATAATAGCAATACTAATTTAATATAAAAGTAAATTAAAATTAAAAATAAAATTAAATTATATACTTCATTCTACGTTTCTTTTCTCTTTTTTTCAAAGTTTCTTTTACTATATTTAAAGAGGGTGATCTAAATCTTTTATTTTTATTATATAATTTTGGATTTTCAAGTCTCTTTGTTCTAGATGGACGTGTAACATATTTTGGTGCTTTATCACATTGAAAGGTATAATGTCCTTTAACTAAACATTTTTGACAAAATACTTCATGATTTGTTTTTCTTCCGTTTTATTATTATTATTATTATTATTATTTAAATTATTATTATTATTATTTATATAAATATATATAATTAATTTTACAAAGAAAAAATGTGTTAATTCAAATTAAGATTATGCTATATATTATTTAAAAATATTTACCTTGATTTATTAATATCTGATAATGAATTAACTGGAACAGATTGAAAGTTCATTTTATAATTTTTATTTTCTTTAAACTTAACAATTAATAAATTAATTATTATTAAAGTACTAATAAGAAAAATAATTGATAGTGATAATAATATTTTATATATACTACTTTCTTTTTTCCTATATATAAATATAGTAATATAGTTTATCAATTATTTTTTATAATATAAAATAACAATAAAAAAAAAAATAATATAAAAAAAAATATTAAATAAATATTCTGGTGTATTTTTAACCAATCACAAATACAATGTATAATTCAATTATTAATAATAATAATTAATATTTTATAATAATAATAATAATAATACTAATACTACTAATAATAATTTATATATTAATTATTATTATTTTAATTTAAATATATATATTTTTTTTATGTTAAAATTATGGTAAATAAGATTAAGCACATTATGCTTTATTATAAATAAAATTTATATAAATACATGTAAAAATTACTATTTTAAAATTGATTCTTCTTTATTAAATAAAATATTATTATTAAAACATATAATAATAATTGTAAAGAGTTCATTCAGGAATTCATATTTTTAACATTTTAATTTATAATTTATATATTAAAATTATTATTAATAATTATTTTTGATAAAAAAAATTATAAAAATAAAATAAAATAAAATTAAATTAAATTAAAAAAAAAGTTAAAGAAAACATCAGAGGATTTTTTAATATAAAGATATTTATTCTTTTAATTATATAAATTAAAAAATAATTAATAAAAGAAATATAAAAATTTTAAGATAAAATTGCTTTAGATGTAAGCCTAAATCTTTTACAATCTATTTTTTTTATGTGTATATGTATAAGTATTATAAAAATTGGTAATAAATAGTATACATAATTGAACATGATAAGATTTTAACAAATAAACAAACAAAAAAATAATAATAATAAAAATATGCTTATCAATTTTTTGATTATTCCCACAAAGTAGTTAGAATTATTCATAAATTTTTGATGTCTATTATTTTCGTAGAAGACATTGACATTTGAGATAAATTTTAATTATTTTGAAAACTTTTTTTTTTTTTTAATTACATTAACTACATTATATTTAATGTTGTTATTACACTTTAAGTGTAATTCGTATAGTTTAAAAAAAAATAATCTATAAATAATTAATAATATTCAAAAAAAAAAAAAAAAAAAGGAAATATTTAAAATAATATATTGATGTAGGAAATTATCATTTAATTATAAAATAAAAATTTAATAAACTGATTTCTTTTTTTTTTTTTTTTTTTTTTTATTTTATTTTATTTTATTTTATTTTATTTTATTTTATTTTATTTTATTTTATTTTATTTTATTTTATTTTATTTTATTTTATTTTATTTTATTTTATTTTATTTTATTTTATTTTATTTTATTTTATTTTATTTTATTTTATTTTATTTTATTTTATTTTATTTTATTTTATTTTATTTTATTTTATTTTATTTTATTTTATTTTATTTTATTTTATTTTATTTTATTTTATTTTATTTTATTTTATTTTATTTTATTTTATTTTATTTTATTTTATTTTATTTTATTTTATTTTATTTTATTTTATTTTATTTTATTTTATTTTATTTTATTTTATTTTATTTTATTTTATTTTATTTTATTTTATTTTATTTTATTTTATTTTATTTTATTTTATTTTATTTTATTTTATTTTATTTTATTTTATTTTATTTTATTTTATTTTATTTTATTTTATTTTATTTTATTTTATTTTATTTTATTTTATTTTATTTTATTTTATTTTATTTTATTTTATTTTATTTATTTTATTTTATTTTATTTTATTTTATTTATAAAGTGGATTAAATAAAAATCAAATAAAACTTGAATATGAAAAAATTCTTCTTAATTAATATAAATTTTAATTTTTTTTTGCGTACCAAGATAATATATTTTGACATTTTAAGAATCATTTAGATAAATAGTAAATTTTAAGAATCTTTTAAACAAATAGTAATCTTTTTAAGAATAATATTTTGTGTAATTCGATAGAATTTAAGAGGTATTTAATCTAAATTTACATATAAAATTGGATTTTTTTGTTTTTTTGAATTTATGATTTCATTAGTAATATCATCACTCTATGATTGTTTGAGATCACTAACAAGAAATGTTTTATAAATCGTCGGATGGAAATAATTCGGAGTACTAAGCATGTGTGTTTGAGGTGATCATCATAAACTGAATCCCTGATGACATTTATTGCGACATCATATCACATAAGGAACCCTCAATCGCCCCTAATAACCTAGCTAAAGAAAAACACACATATTTACGACAAGAACTCTCTTCAAAACATACAGTACAAGCTGATTTTACTATCAACATAAGCGTTAAGTACAAATTGAAATTTGTTATCCATGAAAGCTAGATTGGACGGATTTTGATAGAAATTAAAAGTCATTTTATCATCTTCATAAAGGACAAAGTTATATAGGAGCTATATTAATATCCTTATGAAACTAATAACAAAATAGGTCTTAATTACACTTAAAGTTATATTATTGCCTTTAATAACTTTTCATAAACTATTTGCTATTTGTACTTTATTTTATTTTTTTTTTTTTTTTTTTTTTTTTTTTTTTTTTTTTTTTTTTGTAATAGATATTAAGCCTCAATATATATAAAAGATATAATTTGATAAATATATCCTTTATTGTCAAGATTAACATTACGTATACTTCTTCATCACATTCAGTGAAATCAATATGTTTAAACCAACTTATAGTATATCAAAAACCACTTATTTTGTTCATTAAGTTCTTGTGTAAGATCTTCATTAGTATAAACACATTTCTTTATCCTTATTTATCTTCAACCAATGAATTAGCTGTAAAGATTCCATATATAATATACTAAATGATTCTTATAATATATGTAGAGAAGGCTTCCTACACATCCAATACTTAATGTAATGGAAAGTGGTAAAAACAAGAATACTATACCGTTCATAATTATAAGAGAGATAAAGGAAGAAATTGAATGTAGATTTAGTGGTATGAATATCATTGAGATTAAAACAATTCAAATATTAAAGAACTTTTTTTTTTTTTTTTTTTAGTTCTATTTATTTTCTTTTATTAAATATTTTATCCCATATTACAATTTTTATTATTTTAATATATATTATATTTATTTATTATTGTTAATATTTTTCAAAAAATATTATTATTATGAAAAGATTTATAAATGAAAAGATAAACCTCACTGATTTTATAATCAGTGACGTTTATCTTTTCATTTATTTAGAATAATTAATATTTTTAATTTATTAGTCTATAAATTAAATTTCTTTAAATTTTTTTACCATAATTACTATTACTTAACAAATAAAAATGAGAATTTTTAATAATTTATCTTAATATTAGATTTATTTCATTATAGAATTGTTTATAACAAATAATAAATAATTAAATAATAAATAATTGAATAATTGAATAATTAAATAATTGAATAATTAAATAATAAATAATAAATAGTACATAATAAATAATAAATAATAAATAATAAATAATAAATAATAAATAATAAATAATAAATAATAAATAATAAATAATAAATAATAAATAATAAATAATAAATAATAAATAATAAATAATAAATAATAAATAATAAATAATTAAATATTAAATAATAAATAATAAATAATTAAATAATAAATAATTGAATAATTGAATAATTAAATAATTGAATAATAAATAATAAATAATTGAATAATAAATAATAAATAATTGAATAATAAATAATTAAATAATAAATAATAAATAATAAATAATAAATGATATATGTCATAATCAAATCATTTTGAAATAATGACTTACCGCTCATTATTTAGCCAATAAAATGTAAATGTTTGTGTAACACTATTATTTTGGAAATAGAAAATAAAATATTGATAAAAAAATAATAATAGAAAAAAAGTAGTTGTAATAACAATACTACTACTACTACTACAACAATAATGATTATAGTTACAATAATGAATAATAATGAATAATGATAATTTGATATAAAATGAAATATTCAAACCTTAATTAATATAAAATTAGTTTTTATTATTCAAACATAAATTAATGTCATAAATCAAATTTAAATCTAATGATTTTACAACAATTTCAATATGTGGCTTGATTTCTATATATTAATTATATTTATAATTAATAATAAATTTTATAGCATAAATCAATGTTTTAATTATATTCTTATTATTTTATATTTATATTTATATAGTTTTTAAATATTTCCTTAAATAATAATTATTAATAGTTTATTCTAATCACAAGAACAATTAATTAAATAGTTAATTATAACTAAATAACATAAAAATAAAGCATTTCTCTGAATTAAGAGAAATGTCGAGTCCTGAAGCTGTTATGTTAATTCTAGTCAAGATTAAAAGTTATATTATGTTAAGTTAGTTTGTAATTAAAAGTATAAGAAAGTTGTTAAATAGTCTCTTTAAATATATGTAGTTTTTATATAAAATTAAATAAATAAATAAATAATAAATTAATAAATTTAATAAATAAATCCCAACAAAAGTACATCGAACTTTTGAGTTGTATATCAAATTATTATTATTATTATTAGTCATTAAATTTATTATTATAAATATATGTTTCTTAATATTATAATTTATATATTATGGAAATACTATTATTATGTTATTATTTCAAATATATTAATAATTTGTTTAATCATAACTAATTTAACAATATAGATGTCATTTTAAAAAAAAAATAAATATTTCATAATTATTATTTTAAAGACTAAAATAGTTTATATTTGTATATTAATTTCCATATAAAATAATTAATTATTCATAATATAAATAAGTTATTCGTTGTTAAGTTGTGATATTAGTTACAATGTACTAATAATGAAAGTAATGCTATATAATATCTAAGTAATAAAGTGGGAATTACACTAATGGGATCAAATCAATTTTATAATTTTTTAAGCTTTAATTCTTAATTATATATATATATATATTTTACTTTTAGCATTTAAAACGAAGCAAACTTTGAATTTACATTACGAGAAATAAAAAAAAACAACTCAGACACTTATTAAATTATATTACATATATTGTGTTTATTACAGTATCACAAAAAAGGCATTTATATCATATAGGATAGACATAAAAAAAAATATATTAAATAATTGATTAATCATAATTTTGTCGAATTAACCAAATACAAATAATTAATGTTAAATTGAACATAAATATTTAAAAAAAAAAAAAAAAAAAAGGAAAATAGGAAAAACTTTATTATAAATTTATTAATTAAAGAGTAATACAAAAAAATTATTTTTATTTTTTATAAAGAATAAAGTTAAATCTAGACTTTTATTTAATTGTTATATATATTGCAATATATTAGATAAATTAAAATAATATATAAATTCAATATTATATAATTTATATTATTTTTTTTTAAAATAGGCTAAATTTTATTTATAATAATAAATAATATATTTAAAAATTAAAAAAAAAAAAAAAAAAGTTACATAAATATTAAAATGTAATATTTAATATAAATATTTTGTATATATATATTAAAGTAAATATATTTAATAATTATTATTTAAAATAATATAAAGATAATAAATATGAAATATATTTAACAATTTAATTGAATGTATTGCATTATAACTTTTTTTTTTTTTACATTAGTTGGTATTATTGTTATTAATTTATATATATATATTAATATATTTAAATATTTAAATATTATATTTCTATATTTCTATATTTATATTATATGTAAAATATTAATATAAATTCAAATTAATGAGTTGAAAGGTTTAATTTATTTTTGAAGAATTATTATGATCATAATTTATTTATTAAAGTTTAAATTAATACGAAGTAAAATTTAAAATATTTACTTTTTATATAAAGTAAAAACCTACTTTTTTTATTTATCTTTTTTTTGAGCGTTTTCTTAATTTTTAGTTTTTTTTTTTGAGCTTTTTCTATATCTTTATCTTTATCTTTATTTTTTTTTTTTTTTTGTTTAATACGAATTTTATATATATATACTATTTTTATAATTTTATTTTTATTTCAAGTTTGTTTAATATAACTGTAAATATTATTGAAATAAATTTTTATATTTTGTTTACTTCATTAAAGTAATATACAATTATATGATTAGTTAAAACATATTGTTTATGTTTTAATTATATTTAATAACAACAATAGTATTAATTAAAAATACTAAAAATAAAAATATATATATTATATAAATAAAAATTAAAAATTAAAAAATATAAAAATTAAATTTATTTATTTATTTATTTTTTATAATTTATAATTTATTATATATAGTTATTAAAAATGACAATTTCTGAATCTTATCCAATTCATCGTTGTATTTATAGAAATGATCCAGAAGCTCTTAAAGAGCTTTTGTCGGATGTAACAATGCAACAAAAAATAAATGAATATGATAATCATGGAAATACACCACTTCATTTAGCACTTATGTTAAATCGTCATAATTGTATAATCATTTTATTAAATTATAATTGTGATGTTTTTAGTCGTAATAACTCTGGTTGGAATCCAATGGATGAAGCTTCAATGTATATATATATATATATATATTTATAATAT
>JACVTC010000025.1:767500-800000 GCA_016946835.1 Neocallimastix lanati (nom. inval.)
TATTATATATATATATATGTATATCATTTATCATATTAATTGTCCCATATATTTTATTTCTAATATTCAATAGAATTTATGGAATGTAAGTATAAAATAAAATAAAATAAAATTATTATATATTAACTATATATATATATATATATATATGCTTGTAATAGTTATTAATACATTTCTCTATTAATTAGATTTAGGAACGAATGCAGCTGAACCAGAATGGGGAATGGAAAATCATTGGTATTACATGGATTTACTTAAGGCCTTTAAGACTGATTCATCTCATTATACTCATCCAATTTATGCTGAAGTTAAAGACCCAGAGGAAATTTCTGTAAATATATACATTTATTAAATATAAATATATAAATTATTTTTTATATCTATAAAATTAATATTTGACATTAATTAATGATTATTAATTATTAATTATTAATTATTACTAATTATTATTATTATTACTTTATATAATTATAATATATAATTTTATTTCCATAATATATATATATATATAATTTTCAATAATATTAATACTGGAAATGATAAAAGGCTTTATTTGATGATATATCTTATTCTAAAGGTTCTTCCGTTATTAGAATGATCGAATCATGGTTAAACAATATCAATTCTAATCACTTTAGACGTGGTGCTAATACTTATTCAAGTAATTATTTCTTCAACAGAATTCATGAATATTTAGATTTATATAAATATAGTAATGCCGAAACAAAACAATTATGGGATGCTTTAGAATCCTATGATAAGGATGGAAACCCATTAATGAATGTTTCAGAAACGATGGGTACCTTCATTAATCAAGGTGGTTACCCAATTGTTATGATGAAGGGAAATAAGGAAGAAAATAAGGTTTCTTTATCTCAAGAACGTTACTTTTACAATCATATAGAATTAATGAATAGTGATCAACCGGCCGATAATAGCACTTGGATTATTCCATACTCCTATTTGGTCTACTGTAATATTACTGGAAAGCCAGAAATTAAGGAAAATAAGTCTATTACTTTGAAGGAAGAGACATCTATTCCTTTACCAATAATTTTGAGAAAGAGAGATGGTGAAGGTGAAGATATTGCTGATGTCAAATTATTTGTAAAGGGTAATCCTGATCAAACTGGTTTCTATAAAGTTCAATACGATGATGAATCCATTCAAATTGCTTGTGAATGGTTAAAATCTGATTTATATTTCATGTCTGCTATCGACAGAGCTGGTTTCCTTTATGATATTGCCTCTCAATTATTCAATGGTCGTACTGAAAATCCAGAAGTTATTCTTGATTGTTTCAACTTTTTAAAGAATGAAAAAAGTAACGTTGTATGGCAAAGTGCTATCGATATCTTAAAACAATTAATAAAGAACTATGATGTTGATGCTTCCTATGATAATGTTAAAAAGTATATTATTTCCTTAATTAAAAATATTTCTAATGATATTGGATGGGAAGAAAAAGAAAATAATGAAAGTAAAGAAAATAATTATGAGAATATATTTAGAGAACAATATCGTAAGAGAAAGAGAGATGGTAATGCCACCAAAGAAGATAATACCATTCATAATCGCTCTCAATTACGTGCTTCCATTTTAGGTTTAGCTAGTGTTGTTGGTGAAGAAACAATTAAATCAGAAGCTTTATCCTATTTCGAACAAATTAAGGATGGTAATTTCACTAAAAACTTTGATGAAGATGTTTTGAAAGTTATTTATTCAGCTGGCGTTCGTTACGGTAATGAAAATGACTTCAACTTCATTTTTGAAGAATATAAGAAGGAAACGTCTGTTCAACGTAAGAATATGTTAATGGATTCTCTTGCTTCCGTTTCTACTCCATCTCTTCAAGAGAAACTATTTGAACTTTCTATTTCAGATGAAATCAGAGAACAAGATACCAACTTTTTATTAATGAGATTAATAAGAAATGTAGGATCTAGTGCAGCTCGTCAATGTTGGATCTTTGTTAAGGAGCATTGGGATTCTTACTTTATTGATCGTTTCCCAACAGGTACTGCTGGTTTCTCCAGACTTTTAGGTACCATTGCGGAATATCTTAATAGTGATGAACTTTTTGATGATATTGTAAAATGGATTGATGGAGTTGATAACGGTAAGAGAGTAGTTCCTTCAACTTCAAAAGCTCTCGTTAAACGTGGTGTTGAATTTGGTAGAGCCAATAATTGTTGGACTAAACATGAAAAATATGGTGAAGTTGTATCTAAATGGTTAAATGAACACTTTTAAAAAAAAATAAAAATAAAAATAAAAATAAAATAAAATAAAATAAAAATTAAATAAATAATAATAAAACTTAAATAAAAAAGTAAATAAAAAAAAATAATAAAAAATAATTAAAAGTAAATAAATAAATAGTTATAACATAATAATTAGAAAAGAATTCATTTAAAAAAAAAAAAAAAAAAAAAAAAAAAATTAATAGTTAAATAAAATGCCTATAAAAGTTTTAATAAAATTAGTAAAAAAAATAAAAAATTAAGATAAGAAATTATTAAAAATAAAAAATAAAAAATAAAAAATAAACTAAAAAACAAAAAAATAAAGATAAAGATAAACATAAACATAAACATAAACATAAAATAAAACAATATAAAAAAAAAATGAAATACTTTTTATAAAAATATTTATATATATTTTAATGGAAGTGTTACATATCAGAAAATGTGGCGTTTTAAGATTTTAATTAATATGTAAGTTTTTTTTTTTTTTTTTTATTTTTATTTTTATTTTTTTTATATTATTCATTATATATACATATTTCAATGGGATAGAGATATGGCAAGAAAAATCAATCAAGGCTTATAAGAAAAATAAATTTGAGAAAACTAGAGAGACTACCAAAAGTTCAACTTTTAAGTATCCTGAATATTACGTTGATTTCTGATGGGTACTTTTTTCTAGATATGAATATAAATAATATAATTATTATTTTTATTGGTTAAATTTAATAATTCAGTCTTCTTTATTACAAAGTTTAAATAAAAAAATATTTAAAAATATTTTATTTTTTAATGATTAACTAAACCTGATTATTATTTATTTATTTATTTATGGGAGAGGTCCAAAACGCCAATTTTCACGTGATATATCAAATTTTGAGGCTTTTAAAATTAATAGTTATATGATACTATTTTGTTGTATTATTAATTTGTAATTTTTTTCTTAAAATTTATTAAGTGAATAATTAAATAAATTATAATGGTTAGATAAAAATAAATATTTTTTTACAAAAAAAAAAAAATAAAATAAAATATTCAAACAATTAAAAGGTTTATTTTTGTAAAAAAAAAAAAAAAAAAAATATTAATAAAATACTTTAACAATTATATAGATTTATTTATTTAAAAAAAAAATATTAATAAAATACTTTAACAATTATATAGATTTATTTATTTAAAAAAAAATATTAATAAAATACTTTAACAATTATATAGATTTATTTATTTAAAAAAAAATATTAATAAAATACTTTAACAATTATATAGATTTATTTATTTAAAAAAAAATATTAATAAAATATTTAAACAATTATTAATAAAATTAATTATTATAATAAAATTATAGAATATTTATTTAAACTACATAAATTTTATCAAGTATATAAACATTTTAACTTTTTAATAATTATAAAATTTTAATTAATAAATTTAATTATAAGTTTTTGTATGAAAGAATTTTAATGATTTTTTCTTTTGAAAATTCCTCTGTCATTTCATAATTATTTATTATAAAATATTATTTATAAAATATTATTTAATTTAATTAAACATACAAACCACAATTTAGTAAGATCACTTCTATCATATTTAATATCAATTAACTTGGCTTCTTTATTTTTGTATTTTTCAATTAAGATATTAATTTCATCAGTTTTTTTTTTTTTTTTTTTTTTTTTTTTTTTTTTTATTCTCCAAATTCCTTTTATTTTCATTTGGTAATCATAATATGATAAATGTTCCTGTTCTTTTAATTTATTTATTAATTCATAAAAATTTGGTTTCATTGGAAATAGTTTATTTAAAGAATTATTGAGTGATTCTGAAGCATTATTGGTTATATGTTCAATATTATTATAATAATTCCAACTTTTCATATCGTAACCAAATAAATATGTTTTATAAAAATATTCTAAAAATTTTAAAATTGACAAGAATTTTTTTCAATGGATTTAGTTTTAATTAATGAAAAAATAGCCATTATGTATTCAGGGTTGATAAATGGTAAGTTTGAAATTCCTTTGTAATAATTAAATATTTTTTCATCATCGTTCACTTTATTACGGCACAATTCATTTTTTTTAATTTCTAATAAATTTTTATAATGCCAAATACAGTATTTAATATTTATATTAGGAAATATTTTTTTAACTGCTTTGGATATGCCTTTTTCAAAATCGCAATGTACATTTTTTGGTTCAGTTATAATATTATTATTAGAATTTTGTTTTAATTTATTGAATAATATTTTACATGTTTTTTGCTTTTTATTTCTTAATATTGCATAAGAAGTAGTATAAAAACTATTCAATTCTTTAACGTAAGTTCTAGTAATAAACACTTGTTGACTAAATTTAGGTGCGATATAAAAAGTACCATCCACAAATATATCATTATTATATTTCTTAAATAATTTTGCTTGAAAAGGGGATTGAAAAATTACTAAACCAGAATTTTTGAATATCATAAAATCTTCATTTCGTTCAGTTTTATAATATTCAGATTCATTAGGAATTTCATTAAAAGTTGTTACATTGGATGGTAGTTTTTTATTAATACTTCTTTGTAAAGATTTAATAAATCTTTAATACATTAAATAGCTTAATTTTTCGTACAATTAATTTATTTAATATATATGAATTATTTTTTTAATATAAAATTTATTGAAATAAAATTTAATTATTTTTTTAAATTGAAAATATTTTTAATTAGTTTAGTTAATTTAGTTTAGTTTTAAATAGTTAAATATTAATTTAGGAATAATCTTAAATAGTTAATATTTATAAAAATAGTTTTTCAATATTAAATATATAATTAAAATTATTATAAGTATTAAAATAATAAATAAAATAAAGAGTTTAAAAAATTAATTTTAGTTTTAGTAAATTAATAAATAATAAAAATTATTAATTAAAAAATCTTTTGTTTATAAATAAATAGTTTTATATATATTATTAAATAACATCATATATTAATATTGTAATAAGAAAAAATATAAATACATGTAATTTTTCTTAATTAAATCGATGTATTAATTATTAACTATTTTACAGTTAATAACATAAAAGAAGTTTATAATTAATAAAAGAATTTATTAATAAAAGAAATTACTTTAATTTTATTTGTTTAAATTGTAGTGTTTTTTTTATTGTTATAATCTGTTTTTTTATTGACGGATTCATTACAATAACTAATACCATTAAGATTTAAACAAAAAACACGTTATAACAAGTAAAAAACTACTATTGCGTTTGGATTCTTCTACTGTGTTTGGTTTCTACTGTGTTTGGTTTCTACTGTTTTTGGTTTCTACTGTGTTTGGTTTCTACTGTGTTTGATCCATACCGTGTTTATCGTTACTGTGTTGTCTTTTGCGCTTTATCTTCAAGGTGTTTTATTTCTACTGTGGCTCTTTAATAACATATTAGTTAATATTATTATATTATATTATATTTGTTTCGTTTACTCGTCGCACACCATTACAATTGGATATCGTGCTGACGACTTTATGAATAATAATATAATATTAATATAATAATAATTAATTACTAGAACGAAAATAATTTAGAATAAATAAAATAAATTATATAAGTAAATACCTTAATAAATAAGCAGGTCAGAAAATAAATAAAATATTAGTTGAAATCTAAGTATACAAATAAATTAATCAAGTTGGAAGAATTGGATCTTATATTTCAAAATTTAAATCTTGAGGATCAAATGGAACAACAACTTAATCCAGCTCCTCAACTGAAGATCATCAACGACCCTCCCTTATTCTCGGGAGCTACGAAAGACCTCGATGGATTTTTGACAAGGATAGAGTTAGCTATCGAGGCAAATCCACGAAGGTTCCCCGATGATAGAAGGAAGGTCATGTTCGTTATCTCATATTTTACTGGAAGAGCACTTAACTGGGCTTCTTGCTTACGGAGGAATAATAACGAAGTTCTTAGAAACTATGAGAACTTCATTAATGAACTAAGAAGAAACTTTGGCGACCCTGACGTTGATGCTGCTGTCGCTAATGGGAAACTTAACAATATTCGTCAGTTCAAGTATGGCCACGTTATGGAATACATCACTGCATTCCAGAAGATAAGCCAATACTCGAACTTTAATGAGTCCGCAAAAATCTTTATGTATATTAAAGGACTCCATCCCAAGATGAGAGAACGTTTAGCTCTCGTAAATCCAAATCCCAACAACTTAGAGCAGCTATTTAGGGAATCTGTGAATATAGAAAGCCTTACCAAGAGAAACGACATCCAAGAATATTACTTAACTCATCAAGACCGTAGAAATTATAATCAAGACGATCCAATGGATGTGGATCTTTATCGCATTAAAAAAGGTCAAAAAGTCACAAGATATTTCCCATCACACAACAAGAACTACATTGAAAACAAATCAAATATTGAAGAAAGAAGAAAGAAGAGACTATGTTTTAAATGTGGTGAATCTGGACACATGCAATTTAATTGTCCAAATAGAATAAAACCAAAAAACTTCAAAATGATTAATAAAGTTCCAAATGAAGATCCCTCTTCTTCTGCCACTTCTATATCTACCTCTTCTTCTGTTAGGAGAATTAAGAAAGTTGAAAAGTATGATAATATCTACAAAGTTTTGGATATTGTTGAAAATGGGAATATAAATTTTAAAGGAAAGACTAACATACTTGATTTTAATATTAAAACAAATGAATCCGATGAGGTTAAAGCAAAGGTTCTCATTGATTCCGGCTCTGATATTAACTGTATACATCCAGAATTTGCTAGAGTGAACAACATTAAACTTATGAATATTGATAATTCCTTTAAAGTTGCTGGTTTGGGTTATGGTTTATCTACTGTGAAGAAAATCACCGAGAAATGTATTCTTCGTTTTAAGAATCATTATGAAATAATTCAATTACACTCTCTTCGTATCCCTGATGTAGATATCATTTTAGGACTCCCATGGATTGAAAAACATTGCCCTATTAACTACCATGATTCAAAGAAAATCTCTTTCAGTTCAGGATACTGTGCTCGACACTGTAATGTAGGAAAAAGAAATAGAAAAAATAAAAATAAAAAGAAGTTAAACAAAATTTCTTCTAAAGGAAAGGAACCATATGAAGAACTTTCCTTAACAAAGGAAAAAATTAATCCTAAGCGTAAGTATTCCTTTGAATCTGACTCCGATATGAATTCTGATGAAGAAATTACGATTAGAGGTCGTCGTACTCGTATTAAAACTTGTAGTGAAAATGAAGAACTTAATGGTTTAAAAAATTTTTGTATAATTAATTATGATAGTGATGTAAATGATAGTTTTATGTTTGATAATGATGATGAAATTTATGAATTTAGTGATAGTAATAATATTAATTTGGATGAATTAAATAAAATTTGTAAAATTGATGTTTTATGTAATAATGTAACAAAAAATTGTAATCATAATGATAATTTAAATAAAGATGAAAGTAAAAAGTATATTTCTAAAAAGTGTTCTGTAAAAAATTTGTGTTGTATCTGTAATTGTTTAAAAATTAGTAATTTTCGAAAATAAATTAAATCAAAAAATTATAGGAATACCTTCTATTTATAAAAATTATACAGAAGTATTCAATGAAAGAAATTGCGACATACTCCCTCCACATCGTGAGTATGATTGTGAAATAAGATTAAAGGATAATTCAAATTTATTTTATGGTCCTATTTATCCTTTAACAGAAGTAGAAAGGGACGAATTGAAGAAGTATATCAAAGAAAATTTAGAAAAAGGTTTCATTAGGAAATCGACATCTCCTGCTGGAGCACCTATATTGTTTGTTAAAAAGAAGGATGGTTCATTGAGATTATGTGTTGACTATAGAAAGTTAAATGAGATGACCATCCGTAATTCCTATCCTCTTCCTTTAATTAGTGAATTACTAGATAGAGTTAAAGGTGCAAAATTCTTTACTAAGTTGGATTTAAAATCTGCTTATAACTTAGTAAGAATAAAAGAAGGTGATGAGTATAAGACAGCATTTCGTACTCGTTATGGACATTTTGAATATTTGGTTATGCCTTTTGGGTTAAAAAATGCCCCTGCAACCTTTCAGCATTTTATAAATGATGTTCTTAGTGACTACTTAGATGATTTTGTTATTTCGTATATTGATGATATTTTAATTTATTCAAAAAGTTTAGAAGAACATCATATTCATGTCAAGAAAGTTTTAAAGAAACTATTAGAAAATAATTTATATGTCAAACTCGAAAAATGTGAGTTTGATGTCTCTGAAACTGCTTTTCTTGGTTATATTTTATCGAAAGATGGTTTAAAGGTTGATCCCAATAAAATTAAAGCCATTCTTGATTGGCCTGTTCCAACCACAGTTAAGGAAGTTCAATCTTTTATTGGTTTATGCAATTATTATAGGATTTTTATTAAAGATTTTGCTAAAATCGCCCGTTCTTTGCATAAACTTACAAGAAAAAATGTATCCTTTAACTGGGGTCCTGATCAACAGAAGGCATTTGATAAATTAAAAGAGTTGTTCACATCTGCTCCTATTTTGAGAAACCCTGATAGTAATAAGCCTTTTGTTGTTGAAACTGATGCTTCTAATTTTGCTGTTGGTGCGATTCTTTTTCAGGAATACGATGGTCAAGTACACCCAATAGCTTATATCTCATCTAGCTTAACCAAATCAGAAAAGAATTATCCAATCTACGATAAAGAACTTCTAGCAATTAAAGTTGCTCTTGAGGAATGGCGTCACTATTTAGAAGGTGCTCGTCATCCTTTTACAATTTATACCGATCATAAAAATTTGACTTTTCCTAGAAAGCCTGAAATGCTCTCGCAACGTCAAATCCATTGGTATGAATTTCTCTCTCGTTTCGATTTTAATTTAGTTTATCGTGCTGGTAAGAAGTCTGGAAAACCTGATATCTTATCTAGAAGAAGTGATCATCTTTTTAATTACCCTCAGACTGTTTCTTGTTATGTTATTAACTGTAATGCTTCTGATGATTGCTTATGTAATTCAATTTTAAATTCACTTAAAGATGATGAATTGTATAACAAAATTAAAACTTTTCTTTCTAGTAATAATAAAGATACTGCTCCTATTAGAAATATTGATAAATGTGTAATTGATGATGAAGGATTTCTTCTCTATGATGATTTAATCTATGTTCCGGAAAATATTCGTACAAGGATTCTAGAAATGCACCATGATTCGGTAACAGCTGGTCACTTTGGTGTAAATAAAACTTCGGATTTAATTTACAGAAACTTTTGGTGGCCAAAGTTACGACATGATGTTAAGAAATTTATTAAGTCTTGTGAAACTTGTTGTCGTGCTAAAGTTCCAAGGCATAAGCCGTATGGTTTGTTATCCCCATTATCCACACCAAATAGAGCTTGGGCTGATATTTCAATGGATTTCATTGTTGAATTGCCAAAATCCAAAGATATGACTACTATTATGGTGGTTGTTGATCGTTTAACAAAGATGGCACATTTTATCCCCCTTCGTTGTCTTCCTACTACTTCAATTGCCGCTGATGCTTTTATTAATTCAATTTTTAAATTGCATGGTTTCCCTGATTCCATTATTTCTGATAGAGGTACCAAATTCACCTCTGAATTTTGGAATAGATTATGTGACTTACTTTGTATTAAGCATTCGTTTTCAATTTCAAACCATCCGCAGACTGATGGTCAAACAGAGAGGGTGAACGCGATATTGGAACAATATCTTCGTTGTTATATAAATGAACGACAAACAAATTGGGTTGATTTATTACCTTTTGCTGAATTCGCTTATAACAATACTTTACAACAATCAATCAATCAATCCCCATTTTTTGCTAACTATGGATTCAATCCTAGATTTAGTCTAGAAATTCCATCTAATGAAAGACCTCATAGAGCTGATCAAAGAGTTAAAGTTATTAACGAAAATATTAAATTTCTGAAAGAAAACTTAGATAAAGCTAAAGAAACTTACAAAAAATATGCGGATCAAAGAAGATTATCCTCACCTGATTTCCAAGTTGGTAACAAAGTTTGGTTACTTAAAGGAAGTACTACTAAAAATGTTAAGAAAAAACTTGCTAATCAAATGCTTGGTCCTTTTGAAATTGTTGAGAAAATTAGTTCACTTGCTTATAAACTTAAACTCCAAAGTAATATGCGTTGTCATCCTGTTTTTCACGTATCATTACTTGAACCTTATTATAAAAATGAATTCGAAAACAGAAATAAAAGAAAAAGAAAGAATATTAATTTGACCACTGACACTTTTGATAAAGTTCCAGAAAAGATTGTTAATATGAAAAAATATAGAGGAAAGAATCGTTTTCTTGTATCTTGGAAAGGACTTGATTCTGATGAGGATACTTGGATTGATGAAGATCAAATTTATGACAAACAATTGATTCAGGAATATTATCGTCGAACCAAAAAGAATAGGACAAACATAGAAGAAAATACTTTGAGTGATAATGAAATCTATGTTAGACATAGATATCAACCATTTGTAATTGATCTACCAATGTAAAGATATGATCAATATCTTTAGTACATTAATTTATTTTGTACATTAAATTATTTAATGTAATTCACGTTTACAAAATAATGCTAATGCATTAAATTATGTAAAATATATTAATTTATGAAATTAATTGATTTATGAAAATTAATAATAAATTTATATTTCATATAATATATAAATTTAAAAATATAAAATTAATTTTTAAATAACCTAAAATTTAGTAATAAAATATTTTAATAATTTTAGTTTAGTTTAATTTTAGTTTAGTTTAATTTTAGTTTAGTTTAATTTTAGTTTAGTTTAATAATCATAAAAATTAAATAGTAATATATAATTAATAGTATTAATAATAAAAGAATAATAAATAAATAATAAATAAGAACTTATTCAATTTGAGTCAAAACAAATTGAATAAAAAGCTTATTGAATTAGTTTTAGTTTTTCTATAACTTTATTTAATTTTAGATTAGTTTTTGTTTATTTTATATTGAATATATGTTTAAATAAATAGAAATAGTATATTATAATATAATTAAGAAAAAATATAAATACATGTAAAATTATTTTATTAAAAAAAAATGTAGTTGTTATTAACTATTTTGCAGTTAATAACTAATAAAAAGAATTTTTATAATAAAGTGATTAATAAAAGAATTTTTTTAAAAAAATCAATTTCATTAGAGTATTGTTATTGATAGTGTTGTTTTTGTTTTTTTTTTTGTTTTTTTTCGTAATTGTAATCTGCTCCATAAGGAACATTTTACAATAACAACTACCTTGTTATAAAAAGTGGAGCACGTTACGATCACGAGATTAGAGAACTACCAGTTAGAGAACTACCAGTTAGAGAACTACCAGTTAGAAAACTACCAGTTAGAGAATTACCAATTAGAGAACTACCTATTAGAAAACTACCACTTGAAGAATTACTAAGAGAAGAAACAAGAAGTAATAATAGAAGAAGTACTATTTGAAGAAGTACTAATTATAATTGCACCCATTAAGTCGCCGCCGTGATTACTAATTATATTGGAATATTTGAGATTATTTTTATTTAAACTTATTATTATTATAATAATTTTGTTTACTCGACGGGCACCATTTCAAGCGGTTAGAGCCAAGTCGACTTTACATAATATTATAATAGTAAATTTAAATAAAAATAATAATCGTATATAAGAATTCTTTTAATTAAAAAAAAAAAAAAAAAAAAAAAAAAAAAAAAAAAAAAAATTTTTATTTTTTTTTTCAAAGTGGAAGAACTTAATATTAGGCAAAGAAACCTCCACATTGAAGATATGCCGGAACGTGGACGAGAAGAAAAACGGAAGGTCAGTAAGTGTAAAAGAAAACACAAAAATAGATTACAATAACAAAATACAATAAATTTTATTTTATTAAAAAATTTTTTATTAAAATATATTTTATTAATATTTAATAGTTATTCGTTAAAAAATAACAATTACATCGAGAAAAAATGTGAAAAGTATCTTCTATTTATACTTTTCCTAAATACATTGATAATATATTATTTTATTTAAATTACATATATTTTAATAAAAAACTATCCTAATGAATTTTATTAAATAATAAATTTATAAACTATAACTAAATTTAGAAAAATATAATTATTAATTAAACTAAATACTAAATAATTAAAATTAAGTACATTTATTATCTATTTATTATTTTAATATTATAAGTAAAGTCTTTATTTATTTTCGATTTAAAAACAATGTTAAAGGAGTCATGATTAAATTTTGAAACTTAATTTTCACAAAATAAATTATTAATTTATTTTGTTTTAAACTTTAATTAATTCATTTAAATTATTTTACAACAATAATTTTCTCAGAATTAAAATTTATAAAAATTATTACATTAAAAATTTATCTTGTGGCTTAAAGAATATAATTCAAAATTTTAGTTCATATGATTTATTTACTTTGTTTATTATTTTATAAATCAAAGAATAATTTACATTTTTGAATTACACAAGAAAAATTTTTAATTTAAAATGTGATTGGGATAATCACATCTTTACAGTAAGCCACCGATTTTTAACGGTGAAAGAAAAGAACTTAAAGGGTTCCTCACAATTGTAAATATGAACTTTGAGGATACCCCAGATGACTTTCCAGACGATAGATCAAAGGTTAGATTTATAACCTCATTCTTAAGAGGTGATCTTTTAAATTGGGCCTCAAATCTATGGGATAATGAAGATCCCTTGATCGATAATTTAAATAATTTTAAAAGGGAACTTAAAATTAATTATGGGGATCCAGAAGTGGAGACAATTGTGGCTAATGGTAAATTAGATACCATTCGTCAGAAAAAATATGGGCAAGTGTTAGAATATATTAACCAGTTCAAAACAACTTGCCAAAATTCGGACTTCAACGAATCAGCCAAAATTTATATGTTTCTTAAAGGATTACATTACAAAATGAGGGAACAATTAGCCGTTGTTAACCCAAATCCAGATTCCCTTAACAAGTTGTATACTGATGTAATTCAAATTGAAAATTTGTCAAAGCGAACTAATCTTGTTGAATTCTATTATAATCAGCAACGAGTTAGAAATTCGCAACAAAACAGTAACCACAACCAGAGAAATAGTAGTCGTCGTGATGATCCTATGGATGTTGATTTATTTAGGATCAAAAATGATAGATATAGAAGATACAACCAGAACTATAATCAAAATTTATATGTTGAAAATAAAAGAGACTTTTCTGAAGAAAAGAAAAAAGGTCTTTGTTTTTTATGTAAACAACCAGGACACTTACAGTTTAATTGTCCTAACAGAAAAAGACCTTCTGGAGTTAAACACAAGAATAAAATTAGAGAAACAGATGAAAATCTTCCATCGGCAAAATTAAGAAGAATTAGAATGATCAAGGAATCCGATGATGCTCAAAAAATTAGAGCTATTACTGATGAAGAAAATGCTATGAATAAAAGAAAGAACAATATAATTACTTTCTATATAAAAACAAATGATATTGAAGAAGTTCCAGTTAGGGTTCTTATCGACTCTGACTCGGATTTGAATTTTATTCATCCTTCGTTCGTTAATAAAAACAAAATTAAATTGAATGAAGTTAAAAGATCTTTCAATGTTACTGGACTAGGATATGGTATCTCTACCATCTACGAACAAACTGAAAAGTGTATCTTACGATTCAAGAACCATTTTGAAGTTATTCAACTCTATGCACTTTATATTCCTGATGTAGATATCATTCTAGGTATTCCTTGGATTGAAAAGCATTGTCCAATGAATTATCATGATTCAAGAAAAATATCCTTTCCTTCTGGTTATTGCGCTAGGAACTGTAATAATGGTAAAAGAAAAAGAAAAAACAAAAATAGAAGCAAGAAAGGTTCAAAGAAGTGTAAGATCGATATCGAACCTGAAGAAGAAATTTCCTATGAACCAAGTACTCCATATAAGTGTAAACCCCTCTGGGATTCCGAATCAGAAAGCGAAGCTGAATACGTCCGTGGAAGAAAAGTTAGAACCATTAATGATAGTGATAGTGATAGTGATAGTGATAGTATTAATATTAGTGTTAAAGATAATGATTGTAGTAAAGAAAAAATTAACTTTTGTAATTTTAAAGAACTTAGTACAATAGATAAAATCAAAAAATCATGTAATTTTATTAAATCATGTAAAAATGAAATTTTAAATAAAGAAAGTAAATTGGTCGCCGAACCAACAAACTATTTTTTTTCTTATCAAAATTGTGTATTAGACAATTTATGTAACTGTCTGATTATTCAGAATTTAGATAATAATAATATTGTTAACGATAGTGATAATAAAATTTCTATTCCTCCTTGTTATCTCGATTATATTGAAGTTTTTGATGAAAAGAATTGTGATAAATTACCTCCCCATAGAGAATATGATTGTGAAATAAATTTAAAGGATAATTCAATTCTATTCTATGGTCCTATTTATCCTTTAACAGAAGCAGAAAGGGATGAATTGAAAAAGTATATTAAAGAAAACTTAGCAAAAGGATTTATTAGAAAATCCAAATCACCAGCTGGTGCCCCTGTATTATTTGTTAAAAAGAAAGATGGCACTTTAAGATTATGTATTGATTACAGAAAATTAAATGAAATGACTATTAGAAATTCATATCCTTTACCATTAATAAGTGAATTAATTGACAGAGTTAAAGGTGCTAAATATTTTACTAAGTTAGATCTTAAATCTGCATATAACTTAGTAAGAATAAAAGAAGGTGATGAGTATAAGACTGCTTTTAGAACTCGTTATGGACATTATGAATATCTTGTTATGCCTTTTGGGTTAAAGAATGCACCTGCTACATTTCAACATTTTATAAAGATGTTCTTAGTGACTACTTAGATGATTTTGTTATCTCATATATCGACGATATTCATATTTATTCAAATAACTTAGAAGAACATCATGAAAATGTTAGAAAAGTGTTGAAAAAACTTTTAGATAATAATTTATATGTTAAACTAGAAAAATGTGAATTCGATGTAACGGAAACCTCCTTCCTGGGTTACATCATATCTAAAGATGGTCTTAAACCTGATCCTGAAAAAATTAAAGCTATTTTAGATTGGCCTGTACCTACTAATGTCAAAGAAGTTCAGTCATTTATTGGACTTTGTAATTATTATAGAGTTTTCATTAAAGATTTTGCCAAAATAGCTTTACCAATACATAAACTCACTCGTAAAAATGTACCTTTTATTTGGGGACCTGAGCAACAGAATGCTTTTGTTAAATTGAAAGAACTCTTCACATCTGCTCCAATTTTAATTAATCCTGATAGTAATAAACCGTTTATCGTTGAAACTGATGCTAGTAACTTTGCAGTTGGAGCTGTACTTTCTCAAGAAGTTGATGGCAATCTCCATCCAGTTGCCTTTATTTCTTCGAGTTTGACTAAGTCTCAAAGAAACTACCCCATTTATGATAAGGAACTTCTCGCTATTAAAGTTGCTTTAGAGCAATGGCGTCACTTTTTAGAGGGTGCTCGTCATCCCTTTACTATTTACACTGATCATAAAAATTTAACATTTCCTAGAAAACCGGAAATGCTTTCGCAACGTCAAATTAGATGGTATGAATTTTTATCTCGTTTTGATTTTAATATTGTCTATAGATCTGGGAAAAAATCGGGTAAACCTGATTTACTATCTAGGAGAAGTGATCATTTATTTAATTTTGAATTTAATTCTTCTTGTCGTGTTATTAACTGTTTTACTATTAATAATGATACCCTTGCTAATTCTATTTTGAATGCTCTTGAGAATGATGAATTCTATAATTCTGTTAAATCTTCCTTATCTATTAATAATGCTGTTAACCCTAAAATTCAAAATATTAATAAATTTATGATTGATAAAGAAGGATTTTTACTTTTTAATAATCTGATTTATGTTCCTAAATCGATTCGAACGAGAGTTCTTGAACTCCATCATGACTCTCCTACTGCTGGTCATTTTGGTGTTTCTAAGACTCAAGAATTACTTAGCCGCAATTTTTGGTGGCCTAATTTTTCTCTTGATGTTAAAAAATTTATTAAGTCTTGTGAAGTTTGCTGTAAATCAAAAATTCCTAGACACAAGCCATATGGACTTCTTTCACCCTTGTCCACTCCTAATAGAGCTTGGTCTGATATTTCTATGGATTTTATCGTTGAATTACCTAAGTCTAAAGATATGACTACAATTATGGTTGTTGTTGATCGTTTGACTAAAATGGCTCATTTTATTCCTTTTCGTTGTCTTCCTACTGCTTCAATTGCTGCTGATGCTTTTATCTCGAATATTTTTAAATTACATGGTTTCCCTGATTCTATTATTTCTGATAGAGGATCGCAATTTACATCTGAATTTTGGAATCGCTTATGTAAACTTCTTGATATTACTCATTCTCTTTCTACCTCCAACCATCCGGAGACTGATGGTCAAACGGAGAGGGTGAACGGAATATTGGAACAATATCTTCGTTGTTTCATAAATGAAAGGCAAAATAATTGGGTCGATTTACTACCTTTCGCTGAATTCGCTTACAATAATATTTTACATCAATCTATAAATCAATCACCATTCTTCGCAAACTATGGTTTTAATCCTAAATTTAGTCCTGAGATTCCATCCTCAGAAAGACCAAGTAGAGCTGAAAAAAGAATATTAGATATTAATAAAAATATTGAATTTTTAAAAAGAAACTTAGAAGAAGCTAAGAAAACTTATAAAAAATACGCCGATTTGAAAAGACTTCCTTCCCCTAATTTCGAAGTCGGTAAAAAAGTTTGGTTACTTAAAGGATCTACTACTAAGAATGTTAAAAGAAAACTAGCCGATCAATTGATAGGTCCTTTTGAAATAATTGAAAAAGTTAGTCCCTTAGCGTACAAACTTAAACTACCTAATAATATGCATTGTCATCCAATTTTTCATATTTCTTTACTTGAAACTTATTATGAGAATGAATTTGAAGATAGAAATATTAATAAACGAAAGAGTATAAATTTTAATACAAATAATTCCGATATGATTCTAGATAAAATAATTAATATGAGAACTTATAAAGGAAAGAATCGTTTTCTTATCTCTTGGAAAGGATCAAATGAAGACTCTTGGATAGATGAAGATCAAATTTTAGATAAACAATTAATTCAGGAATACTTTAGAAAAAATAAGAAAAATAAAACAAGAACAAAGGATCAAGAATCTATTAAGAATGATGATCATGCCAATGATTTCATTGTAAGACATAAATATCAACCCTTTGTTATAGAACTTCCCTCAAGAAATGATTCTCGCAGGAGCTCGACTTAAAGGGCGAGATTGTAAAGATATGATCAATATCTTTAGTACATTAATTAATTTATTTTGTACATTAAATTATTTAATTTAATGTAATTCACGTTTACAAAATAATGCTAATGCATTAAATTATGTAAAATATATTAATTTATGAAATTAATTGATTTATGAAAATTAATAATAAATTTATATTTCATATAATATATAAATTTAAAAATATAAAATTAATTTTTAAATAACCTAAAATTTAGTAATAAAATATTTTAATAATTTTAGTTTAGTTTAATTTTAGTTTAGTTTAATTTTAGTTTAGTTTAATTTTAGTTTAGTTTAATAATCATAAAAATTAAATAGTAATATATAATTAATAGTATTAATAATAAAAGAATAATAAATAAATAATAAATAAGAACTTATTCAATTTGAGTCAAAACAAATTGAATAAAAAGCTTATTGAATTAGTTTTAGTTTTTCTATAACTTTATTTAATTTTAGATTAGTTTTTGTTTATTTTATATTGAATATATGTTTAAATAAATAGAAATAGTATATTATAATATAATTAAGAAAAAATATAAATACATGTAAAATTATTCTATTAAAAAAAAATGTAGTTGTTATTAACTATTTTGCAGTTAATAACTAATAAAAAGAATTTTTATAATAAAGTGATTAATAAAAGAATTTTTTTAAAAAAATCAATTTCATTAGAGTATTGTTATTGATAGTGTTGTTTTTGTTGTTTTTTTGTTTTTTTTCGTAATTGTAATCTGCTCCATAAGGAACATTTTACAACCAGCAAATGGACTAAATCGTATGTCTCGCAGGAGCTCGACTTAAAGGGCGAGATTGTAAAGATTTAATAAATCTTTAATACATTAAATAGCTTAATTTTTCGTACAATTAATTTATTTAATGTATATGAATTATTTTTTTAATATAAAATTTATTGAAATAAAATTTAATTATTTTTTTAAATTGAAAATATTTTTTAATTAGTTTAGTTAATTTAGTTTAGTTTTAAATAGTTAAATATTAATTTAGGAATAATCTTAAATAGTTAATATTTATAAAAATAGTTTTTCAATATTAAATATATAATTAAAATTATTATAAGTATTAAAATAATAAATAAAATAAAGAGTTTAAAAAATTAATTTTAGTTTTAGTAAATTAATAAATAATAAAAATTATTAATTAAAAAATCTTTTGTTTATAAATAAATAGTTTTATATATATTATTAAATAACATCATATATTAATATTGTAATAAGAAAAAATATAAATACATGTAATTTTTCTTAATTAAATCGATGTATTAGTTATTAACTATTTTACAGTTAATAACATAAAAGAAGTTTATAATTAATAAAAGAATTTATTAATAAAAGAAATTACTTTAATTTTATTTGTTTAAATTGTAGTGTTTTTTTTTATTGTTATAATCTGTTTTTTTATTGACGGATTCATTACATTCTTAATATTAGAGTTTTAACTGAAATATATTCTGGACACGGATATATAAATCCCATTTCTTTAGAAATTTCATTATATAGTCTTTTTCGTTTTATATCAAAAGGATTTGAATGTTTTTTAATTTCATCTTTAATTTTATGTTTCATTACAGATAGGGATACACTGTATTCGTTTCCAGGATGATTATGTAAACTCTCATATTTTAAGATTTCTTTCTCATTATTTAAAATAATAAAAGATTTACATTTATTATTTTTTTTATATTCGGTACATTTATAAACTCTTGAATTATCTTTCCTTGAATGTGAAAAATTAAATTTATATTGTTTATTAATAATGATTTGTTCTTCTCCTTTGTTAGACTCACTTATAAATAGTTATGTTTTCTTCCATTTATAAATTTTAATATATAATTTTTAATTATATCTTTTAAATTATTATATTAATTATCTAAATATTATTTTTTAATATTAATTCTGAACAATTAAATATTCAATTTTTTTTAAAAGATAAAAAGTATTTTAATTATTTCTTTTTCTTTTAATTTTTTTTTAAAAAAAAAAAAAAAAAAAACAGATACATAAAGTATATATGAAAATATTTTTATTTTTATTATTTAAAAATAAATTATTTATTTAATGTATATAAAAAAAATTTAATTATTTATTTATTCTAAATTAATATTAATTATTTTTTTTTAATATATACTAATAAAGAATTTATGAATTAATTATTTATTTTATTTATATTATAATCTAATTAAATTATTAACTTTTAAGTCTTTTTAAAACAACAAATATATATAGCATTTTTTAGCATATAAAGTAGAACTGGGCTTTCTACTGGTTGTTATGTGGCGGACTTAATAATCATCTGGTGTCCAGCCAACCTCTGCTGGTATCTATTCTTGATCTGATTTTCCCGATAGGGTTTGGAGAAAGGGTATAGGGGTTATAATGGCTCAATTTCAGGTAAGTATTAATTCCGCTACTACCATTATTGGATTGCCACGTATTTAATCTCTATATTTGATCACACATAGCATCCTAGTGTAGTTGTATAGCCTATACTGAGAGGGTTACGAGTTCAATTTCTATAGGATGGCATGGATGTTATTTGGCAAGACATGTCTACTGGAGCTACCTCTGCTTAGGAATTTGGAGCGCCGACGTCGTACTGATATAGTATAAGATATATATACCAAAGTATATATGTTCTTTACACGCCCATATATATAATATGGGATAGACATGTGAATTCATATGTGTAAAAAACTTATTTATATATCTCTACAATACGGTTGCGTTAATATATAAATAGTAATTGAAATGTGAACAACAAATTTTAATTTTTGAAATTTCAATTTACAGTTATAATTTAAGTCTTATAAAAATATTATTTTGTAATTTTTATTATTATTTAATATTTTATTTATAAATTATATATAAAATAAAAGGTTTAATTCTATTATTAAGATGTTATAATAACAACTAAAGTTTTAGTTATAAAAAATTAATATTTTAAATAATATTAATTTAAATATAAATTTATAAAATAAAATTTTTTAATAATAAAATATAAAAATATAAAAATATAAAAATATAATATTAATAGAAAAATATAAAAATATAATATCAATAATAAAATATAAAATATAAAAATATAATATAAATATTAATAATAAAATATAAAAAATAAGGTTATAAGGAAAATAATTATTTATCATTTTCCTTATAACATGATTGTCAAAAAAAAAAAAAATTATATAAAAATATTTTATTTTTTATTGACCTTTTTAATTTTTATTTATTTATTTATTTATTTATTTATTTATACATTTATTTCTTTTTTACTTAAAATTATATTAAATTTTATGGCGTAATAATATAAATTTTAAAAGCCACAAATGAATAGATGGCTTATTAAAATTTCAAAAAAAAATTGGCGTTTTGGACCACATTCTTTATTTATTTATTTATTTATTTATTCATATATAATTGTATTATAAATATTAAAAATTTTATGGCGTTAAATTACAAAAAAAGAACGCCACATTACCAAATGTAAGGTTAAAATGCAACATTCATTTTAACCTTGATATATTTTATTATTATTAATAATAAATAAATAAATAAATAAATAAATAAAATGACAAAAATTCTAATTAAAATATAAAATATAAAATTAAATTTATATTTTATTACATTCAAAAAAAAAAAAAAAAACAAACAGAAATATGTTTAGAGATTATTATTTAAATCATTTTTGATAATTATATAATTTTATATAAATTATTTTATATTTTTTAATTTTATTATTTTATTATTCTTTAAATAAATAAAAATTTAACTTTAATTAAGAAGTTATTGAAGTATTATTTATTTCTTTCTTTTTTTTTTTTTTTTTTCTTTTTTTTATTTATTAGTTAATTAGTTAATCCTCTTATTAAAGATGTTAAATCTTTTTTTTTTTTTTTTTTATTAGTTAATCATCTTATTAAAAATGTTATCTTCTTTTTTTATTTTAATTTTAATTAAATTAAATTAAATTACAACAAACACATACTTAACGTACATAATTCCTACATTTTGTAATTCATTCTTTAATTATGAATAATTAAATTTATTTATTTATTTACTTATTTATTATGATTTTAAATTAAAATAAAAAAAAATTTTTTTTTATTTAATTTTGTTCTTTTTTTGTTATTTGAAAAAAATTTTAAATGAAATATTCATAATAATAATAATTATTATAATAATAAATAAATAAATAAATAAATAAATAAATAAAAAGAGGAGAAGACAATACAAAAGATTAAATTGAAAAAAAAAAAAAATAAAAATTAATGAACTTTGGCTATTTTTTTTTTAAATAATTAAATAAATTTCTTTTTATTTCTTTTAATTTAATAATTAAGCGCTGTATTTTAAACATAACTCCTTCAAATATACATACATATATATATTTTTTCCCAATTAATATATTTAATATATAATATTTTATTACTTTCCATCTATAAGTATATGTCTATTTAATAAAAGAGAAAAAGGATATAAAAAAAATAAAGAGCTTAAACTTTTTTTTTTTTTTCTTTTTGGCTTATTTAATAAATAAATACTATTGGAATTAAAGAAAAGTAATCAATATAAGATTTATTATAAATTTTAAGCAATAAATATATTTTTTTTTTGACTTTTTAAATTTTGTAATTTTAATCTTTATTAATATATAATATATCTTTTATTTCTTTAATTAAACTAACGAATCTTATTTTCATATATATATTTTTTCTTATTCTTCTTCTTATTTTTATTCATATTCATATTCATATTCATATTCATATTTATCTTATTATTTTATTTTATAATTTTTGTTTTAATAATATGTTTATATCATATTAATAAAAATATTTAATTCATTTATAATTATTGAATTCTTTAAAATTATAAATTTATATAATATATATATATTACAATAATCCTGTTTCAATAGTAAAACATATGCTGGATTAACGTAATGCAGGAATCCAGCGGCAATATACGTGCTTTTCAATTATAAGTGTTTAATGAAATTAAATATTATAATTTTAAAATGAAAAAAAAAAAAAAAAAAAAAAAGAAGATAAAATAAAATAAAAATCAATCTAAAAGATATTAATTGGACCAAATCTATTATAATTTATTATCATTATCATTTTCATTATCCTTTTTTATTTTTATTTTTATTTTTTATTTTTATTTTTATTTTTTTTTTATATTTCATTTCATTACAAGGCACCAAAGAATTTCATTAGAAATTGATTTCTCAATTAAATCAATATATGTTAGTAGACTTTAAATGGATTTATAAATATAATTATATCTATATACACACACATTTTTTTTTAAACAATAATTGGAAAAAAAATTCTTTTATATTAATATTATTAATTGTTAAAATATCAATATATAGGGATTTGTTGAATTAATTGTACAACCTCTTATACCAGATTTAAAAAAGATTCGATTAAATTGTAGACAAATAAGTAGGTTTTATAATTTAATTTATGATGAATCGTTTTGAAATTTAATTAGGAAATGCTAATTACAATCAAATTATACTATCTTTATTAATATAATCAATAATAATAATAATAATAATAATAATAAAGCAATACGAAAAATATCTGTTAATAAAATACCAGCTCAATATAATTTATCGGATCCACTCTCAAAAGTATTACCAACAAATAAATGTGTAAATAATCATTTTGAATTTAAACAAGAATATTTTAATTCACTTCAAGAAGCAGATGAGGGAGAATTACTTATTAATATACCAGAAGAAATTGAAATAAAAAAAGTAATGAATTGTAAAATAATAATAATAATAATAATAATACAGACAATTTGATGAATTAAAAATAATCAATATTAGTATTCATTATTAAAATTATTTTCTTAAAATAATATTAGGTAATATCGAAAAATAAAGAATCAATAATAGATAAAGATAAAGAAAAAGAAAAAGAAAATCCATCAAGTGGAGGTAATAACTGTTATGATTAATAATTATTTATTATATTGATGAATAATGAATAATAGAAATTATTAGTAATTGAAATGAAATGACTTAAAAATTAATTTTATAAAAAATAAATTATATATATATAAAATTGAAATTAAAAGCCAATAATACAAATGCACAACCAGAAGAACAAGAAAAGTATTATCCTATAATTGTTAGAATTGAATATGAATTGGTTGATCCAGATTCTGGAATATATTTTAATATGCCAGATCCTGAAGCAGCACCATACGTAAGTATTAATATTATGCATAGTTTTTTTTTTTTTTTATAAAGTTTTATTTTGTATTAATATTTAACCACTTTTGATATATATATATATATTTTTTTTTATTTTGTTTTATTTTATTATTATTTTTTTTTTCATTATTTTTTATTTAATTTATATATATATATATATATATATATATATATTCAAAATATTTATATATAAATATATAAATTATTAATATTACAATAATTTCTATATATCAATTGTTTTTCATATTTCATATTATATGCTATTAATAAAATTAATAAAAATTTTAAATTTATAATACATTTTTTTATTTTATTTTAATTTTTTTTTTTTTTTGATTGTATTAATAAATAAAATAAATTTAATAATAAAAGAGATATCCTCATATGTACACTTATAATCAATGTGGATTTGCAAGATTATGGATGCCTTGTATAGATAAATTTCAAGAACGTTGTACATGGGAAATGGAATATATTGTAGCAAAAACGGTAAGACCTCAAATGTTGGATAATAATTCATATTTAGTTGATGATGAAGAAGATGAAGATGATGAAGCAGAACTTACTGTAGTTAGTAGTGGTGAATTAGTAGAACAAATTATACATCCATTAGATTCTTCTAAGAAAATTTTCTATTATACATTAAATGTTCTTTCTGCAGCACCGAATATTTATTTTACTGTTGGACCATATAAAATGAGAAAACTCATTAGTTGGCAAAGTATGGGTAAATCATCACTTATTGCAGGTATTAATTCTAATAATTCAAATAATAATCCAACAAAAAATTCACAAAATAAGAATAAATCTATTGATCCAAATGAAAAATATTCGAAAAAATCAGCAATAGATAATACGGAGGAAAAGAAGGAAGATAATGATGATGAAAATGAAATATTATCTAATACGATATCAGGAATTGGAGGTGGATATATATTTTATTTACCAGGACGTAAAGAAGAAGCTGAATATACCACAAATTTCATTCAACAAGCTTTTTCATTTTATGTCCAATATATTGGAGCCCCATATCCTTATTTATCTTTTAAACTTGTTTGTATTGAGAATCCTATCAATCCATTAATTGTAGGAACCACTATTAGTTTTATGAGGTATTATTTGTCAAAAAAAAATTTTTTTTTTTCTTTTTTAAGTTAATAATTATAATTTTTACACTTTTTTTTTTTTTTTTTGTTTTTTTTTTTTGTTTTTTGTTTTTGTTTTTGTTTTTTATTAATAAAATACTATATATATGATATATTAAAATAATAAAAATATTAATTGATAATAATAATAATCATTGATAATAATAATAATAATAATAATAATAATAATAATAATAATAATAATAATAATAAAATATTAATTTGTCTAATTTTTTTTTATTGTATATATATTAAATTAATAAATAGTACACTTTATTTAGTTACAAATGATATTATTGATCAAACATATGAAACAAGAAAAAATATATCAAGATCATTAATTATGCAATGGTATGGTTCATATATAGTACAAAAAACATGGTTAGATACATGGCTTATACATGGAATATCACATTATATTGCAGGATTATTTTTGAAAAGACATTTTGGAAATAATGAATATAAATATCGTTTAAGAAAAGTAAATTATTTAATTATAATAATATTAATAAATAATTATAATAATAGCAATTAATAATTAATAATTAATAATTAATAATAATAATAATAATAATAATTAAATTATGATAAATTTTATATTAATTACAATTAATATATATATATATGCATATATAATAAATTCAATATATATAAACCTTTTTTTTATTTCTAAAACAATAATAACTTTAGGATATAGATTATTTAGTAAAATTAGATGTTAATCAACCACCACTTTATCCATTAATATTTTCAACAGATGATAATCAATCACCTATTCTAAATCCAATAAATATATTACATTATTCACCAGATGATGATTATTTATCATCAAGGAGTGAATTTTTATCATTGAAAGGACCGTTGGTTATATATATGTTGAATAAACGTTTAGGAAAAGGAATTCTACAAAAAGTTATTACAAGAATTATAAATTCATTTGAACAAGGTGAAATTCCATTTGGCCTAAGTACTCATCATTTTTTAAAACTATGTAGAAAATTAAGTAAAGATATTGATTTAAAAGAATTTGCTGATCAATGGATTTATGGAACAGGTATTCCAAAGTTTTATTTTACACATCATTTCAATAGAAAAAGAATGACAGTAGAATTTAAATTTAGACAAGAATCAACAAGTAATTGGGGAAAAAAGATTAAATTTACAGGTCCATTAACTATTCGTGTACATGAACCAAGTGGTGTATTCGATACGGAGGTTCAAGTATCAGAGGTTCAACAAAATTTTGATGTACAATATCATACTAAATATAAGCGTATTAGAAGTACAAAATCAAAAAAGAAAAAAAAATCAAAGAAAAATATGGAAGAAGATGAATTAGAGGATGATGAAGAAACAGATGAAAATGAAGAAATAAATTGGGGTGAAGGAACAGACAGATCTCCAGTAGAATGGATCAGAATGGATCCAGATACAGAATGGTTAACATTAATTATTCTGGAGCAAACTCATTTTATGTGGGGTAACCAACTTCAAAAAGATAAAGATGTTATAGCACAGCATCATGCAATTTCCGAATTAAAATATCATAATATACCAGAAGAAGCTGTTTCTGCTGTAGTTTTAACATTAGAAAAGGCAATGCTTGATTGCTCTAATTATTATAAAATTAGAATGGAAGCATCAAAAACAATTGTATATTGTTCAGCAGTACAAGGTATCGAAAAATTAATGAAAGCGTATAAAGAACAATTTTGTTATCCATATCATGAAAGTACTCATGCCTTTATACCGTATTCTAATGATTTTTCAAATTTAAGTGAATATTTTGTTCAAAAATCAATACCAGCAGGAATGATTGGAGCAAGAGATGAGCATGATTTAGCGTTTTACGATGTCAGAAGATTTATACTAGATCTCTTAGAGAATAATGATAATACCGATAATCAATATTCAGATTGCTATCATATTGCATCGTTAATTACATCCATTGGATTGGCATTTGTTCCAACTAAAAAATCGGTAACAAAACCAAAAATAACAATAGAAACAAATGAAGTTAAGAATCAAGTAGATGATGAAGGTGATTTAGTTATAGAAGAATTTGATATTAATGGAATAAATGATGAAAATCAAGATGTTGTTTCCAAGGATAAAATGCAAAATATTTCAGAAACAGAGGCAGAAAAAGAAAATTTAATATTCAAAGAGGCGCTAGAAGAAATTGAAAGATATAGGATAAGAGATATGATTATTCCATCCTATCATAATATTATCACTGTGAAATGTTTAGAAACTTATCATTTATGGATGATGGCAGAGTTAATACCGGTTAATTACAAAATATTTTTACCCTACACTAGATATGGCACCTGCTTATTTATTAGATTGGTAGCAATTGATGCAATTATTATACTGAATGGTTTATTTATTGATTCCATTTGTAAATATATATTTTATATGTTACGTGATGATCCATCTCCTTATTTTAGATTCCATATTATAAAATCGTTATGTGCTTATATATCACTTTTAGGAGGAATAACCGATAGTGATGTTCAAAAGAAATCTCAAGTACTTGAAAATTCAACTAATATGATTATGCATCAGAAAACAAAAAATAATCAGAATGAGCTCTTAAAAAAGTATCGAATAGAATTTGCTGAAAATAAATTTGTTAGAGAAATGATTTGGGATCTATTAAAGTACGTATATATATATATATATATATTTTTTTTTTTTCTTTCTTTCTTTCTTTCTTTCTTTTTCTTATTAACTTATTTATTTTTTTATTTTTTTTTTTTAAAAAAAATAAATATAATAAATTTGATAAAATAATATATATAATATACAATTTAAAATATAATATCTTTCTATTACTATCTCTATTTATTTAATTTTTATTAAATATCATAAAAGTAATAATCCAGTTAAAAATCATAGGATAA
Source organism: Neocallimastix lanati (nom. inval.) (assembly GCA_016946835.1). Taxonomy (NCBI): domain Eukaryota; kingdom Fungi; phylum Neocallimastigomycota; class Neocallimastigomycetes; order Neocallimastigales; family Neocallimastigaceae; genus Neocallimastix; species Neocallimastix lanati (nom. inval.). The sequence goes on from JACVTC010000025.1 coordinate 795,453, forward strand.
GAATGAAATTACTAAATTTATGTGAAATATTATATATTCCTATTATTCCAGAGGAACCACCTGTATCACAAAAGGGTTCTTTAATGAAATTAAAGATTAGAATGTCATCAACAGCTGCATCAGATGTATTTATTTATTTATTTAATTTATTTATTTATTTATTTATTATATTTATTATTTTTTTTAAAAAAATATCATATCATTATTAATTTAAATGATATTAATCATTTATTATTATTATTATTATTATTATTATTATTATTATTATTATTATTATTATTATTATTATTATTTTATGGATTTAATTAATTTGATTATTTTATTAATATATATATATATATATTTTTTATTTTATTTTATTTTTTTAATATTTTTTTTAATATTTATTATATAAATATATATTATATATTATATATACATTTTTTATATTTTTATATATTTTTATTTATATTTGATATAATTTTATATCTATTATATATATATATATTATTTAATTATTATTATTATTTAATATTTATTATATAAATTTATTTTATATATTTTTATATATTATATATATATATTTTTTTATTTTATTTATTTTATTTTATTTTTTATTTTTTATTTTATTTTATTTTTATTTTTAAGACTTATAATGAACCAATTAAGACAATTACAATTAATAGTAATATGATTAGAGAAAGAGATAAAGAAAAAGAAAGAGAAAAGGAAAGAGAAAAGGAAAGAGGTAGAGTAAAAGAAATAGAAAGAAGTAGAGATCGGGAAAGAAGTGTTGATAGAGAAAGAAGTAGAATTAGAGAAAGAAGTAGAGATAGGGAAAGAAGTATTGATAGAGAAAGAAGTAAAATTAGGGAAAGAAGTAGAGAAAGAAATAGTAAAGATGAAAATAAAAAGATAAATATATTAAAGATTGAAAGGCCACCTAGTATTATTAAGGTTAAAGAACTAAAGGAGGATAAAGGAATTAGATCTGAAAGAAGTTCTAAAGTCGAACAAAAAATTAAACCAATTAATTTCATTATCAAAGGTAAGGATGAAAAAGTAATTCTTAAAAGTAAAGATGAAAAAATTATATTAAAAAATAAGGAAGAAAAGACGGATAAAAAGGAAAGGATAGAAAAGAAAGAAAGAATAGATAAAAAAGAAAGAAAAAGTATATCGTCAAAATCAGAATATTCAGAGAAAAAAGAAATTAAAGATTTTGCAAAATTTTTGGAACTTGGAGAATTTATAATAGATGGTCTTAAAAATAATAGTTATTCATCACCATTTTTATTGCCAGTTGAAAATATACCATATTATCATGATATTATTAAATACCCAATGGATGTAAGTACGGCAGAGAAAAAATTAAATGCAGGACAATATAACAATAAAATTGAAGAATTAATTAGGGATATACGTCAAATTTTCCAAAATTGTTATATATTTAATCAAGATGGAAGTGGTATCTCTGAACAATGTAAAAATTTTGAATCATATTTTGAAAATAAAATTATACCAGAACTTCGAAGAAAAGCGAAATATCTAAATTATCCATTACAAAGTAATATAAAAGATATTCAACCTCTGTATACACGTCAAGATCTTAATCCATCGCTTATCTCAGGAACATCAACATCAACATCAACATCAACTTTAACAACTGTCCCCCCTGTAAAAGATACGATTAAAATTAATTTCATTTCGAATAAGAATTCTTCAAAGAATTCTTCTAAAAATTTAGTATCACAACCATCAAAAATTACATCCCCTAAATTAGAAAGAAAACATTCTGTTAGAATAAAGAGTCAAGTTTCCACATCCAATTTCAATAATATTGTTTTTTCTACACCGGAACGTATTCATAAAGCTTCCGAAAAATCATCTTCTACTTCTATCGTTATACCAACTCCTAATTTAAATCGTGAAAAAAGTAGTAATGAAATTAATCCAACAAAATCAATTAATAATTATAAAAATGAAATGAAAATGTGTAAAAAAGTACTTGGAAAATTATTAAAAAATCCAAATTCTGGTCAATTTAAAGAACCTGTCGATCCAGTAAAATTTAATATCCCAACCTATTTTTCAATTATTAAAAACCCAATGGATCTTGGTACCATAAAAATAAAGCTTGAAAATAAAGAATATAAAGATAAATGTGAATTTGAATGTGATGTTCGATTGGTTTTTTCTAATTGTCTTTTATTTAACCCCCCTGGTACACCGGTAAATGATTATGGTAAAGAATTGGAAAAATATTTCAATAATGAATGGAAAGAAATGAATGGTGATTTATTTATGGGAAAAGAGGAACAAAAATTTTGTGGTAAAATTATATCAAAATTACAAAAACATAAATCTGCCTCTCAATTTTTATATCCAGTGGATAAAAATATTTACCCACAATATTATGAAATTATTCGGAAACCTATGGATTTAAATACTTTAAAGTCAAGATTAAACGTTGGAAAATATAATAATTTATCAAAATTTGAAAGTGATGTTCGATTAATTTTTAGAAATTGTTACACTTTTAATGATCCAAGTTCTTTCTTATCTCAGCAAGCTCATATTTTAGAAAGCTACTTTAATAAAGAATGGGCTTATGATTTAGAAAAGTTCAAAGCATCTAAACTATCAGATACAAAATCATTAAATAATTCTAATATTGAAGGTACTAATGAAAATAATGTAAATGTAGATAATTCAAAAGTAAAGAATTCATTAAAAAAATCTAATAATAATGAAAGAACCATAAAAATACGTACAAGTATGTCACCTGAGCCTTTAGAACATTCTAAAACTATAATCTATCTTAAAAGTAATAATAGTATAACTAATAATACTAGTAATACCAATACCAATAGTTTAAAGGATGAAAAAGGTAGGGAATATCAAGATAATAATAGTATTAATTCAACAAAAACTAAAAGAGGTTCCGTCTATTCTTCTGAAAAGGATACCACAAAAGAAAGAATTCAAAAAATTAAAATTGAAATGAATAATGGTAATTCTAATTCCATGGTAGATACAAAGACAAAGTCAAATACAGAAAATAATAAAATTAAATTAAATAGTATTCGATCAATATCAAGTGCAGTGGAAATTTCAGCGAAACGAATAAAGAAAGACAATAATAGTCATGAAAAATCAAAAGATAATAAAAATATGAATTTAAATTTGTCACGAGATGAAATTTCAAAATCATCGAATGAACTCAAAGAACAAAATACTTTTGTAAAATCGGAGGAATATAAAAAATGTGAATTTATTTTAAGAAGAATGAAGAAACATAAATATGGAGGGCCATTCTTGGAACCTGTTGATCCGGTTGCTTTAAATATACCAACTTATTTTACAATTATTAAGCATCCAATGGATTTAAGTACTATTGAAAATAATTTAACTCATGGAAAATATACCAATATAATAGGTTATTATAAGGATATGGATTTAATGTTTAGAAATTGTTTTAAGTTTAATCTTCCTGAAGAATATGTCTATCAAGCTGGAAAATCTTTACAAGCTTACTTTGAAAAAGAATGGGGGAATGCTAAATTACCTACAATTAAATCCACGGATAAAAGACTTAAACATTTTTCAAGAGAATCATCTGTTACAGAATTTGAAAATAAAAAGAAAGAGGATCATAAAACTAATCATGAAACTAATAATTTATCTCATAAAATCATGGAAGGAGAAAATAATAATAATGGTAATAATAGTAATAGACATAGGGATAAGGATAGAGACATGGATAGAGACATGGTTAAGGATACAGATAAAGATAGAGACAAAAATAGAGATAGAGAAAGGGATAGAGATAAAGATAGAGATAGAGATAGAAATAGAAATAGAAATAGAGATAGAGATAGAGATAGAGATAGAGATAGAGAAAATAATAATAGAAATGAAGAGTTAGAAGAATCATCAAAATCATCATTAATTATAAATAAAAAACATCGACATGAAGATTCAATAAATTCAATATCTGAAATTTCTGTATCAAAAACATTACCTTCAAACATTAAAAGTCAACTTTTAACTATTGTTTCAAAATTACAATCATATTCCTGTTCTCAAATTTTTTTAGAACCTGTTGATCCTAAACAATTTCCAGATTATCATAAATTTATTCGTAATCCAATGGATCTTTCAACTATTAAGAAAAAATTGGATAAAAATAAGTATAAAAGCATTGAAGATTTTAAATCCGATATTTCTTTAATCTTTTCAAATTGTAATATTTATAATCCACCAGGTTCTTGGGCTAGAGAACAAGGTCAAAAATTAGAAGAATATTGGCTTACTCTTAGTAAGTCATTAGATCAATATAAAGAAAAGTCCTCCCATGAAAGGCATTCCTTACCTATAGTAGAAGTTAAAGTTTGTGAAAGTATGATTAGAAAATTGCTTCGTAATCCAAATTCCGCTGCATTTAAAGATCCAGTCCCAACGACGGTACCAATGTATCATGAAATTATTAAAAAACCCATGGATTTTACCACTTTAAAATCTAATCTTGATAATAAAAAATATAGTACGTTGAAAGAATTTAAATCT
>JACVTC010000025.1:805000-835000 GCA_016946835.1 Neocallimastix lanati (nom. inval.)
ACTAGAAGAAATAATACTCAAGAATTGGAAATATATATGATTTAATATATATTTTTCATTCATCCACTTCTATTTTTATTTTATTTTTAATTTATTTATTTATTTATTTATTTTTTAAAAAATACTTATATTTATATACAACCTTAATAATTAATATTAATATTTTAAAAATTTATAGTTATATCTATTTTATTATTATTATTAATATTAAAGGTTTTACAAGAAAAAAAAAATAAATAAATAAAAATAAAAATAGGTTAAACAAAAAAAAAAAAATCATATATTAATTTTTAAAGTTTATATTTTTTATAAATTGAGTTATTTAATCTATATATTATATCCCATAAATATAATAATAAAATAATATATTTTTATTTATTTTCTTTATTTTCATAATAAAATTTTCACTCCTTGAGTTTATTATTAAATATTATCTATCTCTTTATATATGATAAATATTAAATTGTTATGGGTATATTATTTATAATATTTTCATAATATTTAAAGGATATAATTTATGATGAACTCGTTATAAATTATATCTTTTATATATATATATATTAAAAAAAAAAAAAAAAAAAAAAACTATTTTCCTTTTTACTCAGGGAAATTGTCTTTATTAACTTTTGGAACAACATAAATAATTTTTTATTTTCTGATATTTAAAATTAAATATATAATTTTAATTATTTATTTAATTAAATATATAAATATATATATTTGAAATTAATGGACATAAATATTTAAAAATATAAAAATAGAATTATATAATAATAATTTTTTAAGCTATTTAATAAATATTACTATAAAAACTATTTCATTCTTTTAATTTTTTTTTTTATAATTAAATTTGTAAAAAAAAAAAAAAAAAAAAAAGACATAATATCTGCTAATATGTCAATATATCAAATTATAAAAAATTTGGTTCTTTTTATTTTAAATCTTTTAAGAATTATTAAAAAATAATTTTATTATTATTAATTATATTTTTTTTTTAAATAATATTATTTATTAAATATATTTATTTATTAAATATATTTATTTATTCATCTATTTATTTATTCATCTATCTATCTATTTATTTATTTATTTATTTATTTATTTATTTATTTATTTATTTATTTATTTTTTTAAAAAAAAAAAAACTATCATTTTATTGGTCACAGAATTATTGTAATTTTAATACATTTTATTTATTTTATATTAAATAAACTTTATTATTAAATGAACAAGTAAAATAAAGTTAAGATAGAGAGAAAAGAAAAAAAAGAAAATTTTATTAAATAATAATAAAAAAATAAATAAATTTAAAAAAAAATTTTTTTTCTTAAATAAAAAAAAAAAAAATAATAATAATAATAATAATAATAATAATAATAATAATAATAATAATATAAACATAAAGTTTTAAATTAATAAATAATATAATAAATAATAATTGAATATAAAGTAAATTATGTTATATTTAAAATTTATCATTATTCAATAATTATTTATTTATTATTACCAAGCTATTTTTTTTTTTTTATAAAATATATATATATATAAATATTAATTTGAAATCATAAATGATTATTTTATTATTTATTTAAAGAATTCAAAATTGATTTTAGTTATACTTAAAAAACTTGAAAATTTAAGGGACTACATTTAACAATAAATATAACTGAAGGCTTTTCAATCATTAATCATAAATTATTATTTATATAAAAAAAAAATAACTATTTAATAAATATTAAGAGTATAAAATAACAATATTATCGAGAATTGATTTCAATAATATATAATCAGTTACTTAATATATATATATATATTTAATATTCAATTAAGAAATTAAACAAATAAACAAGCAAGCAAGAAAACGAATAAACGAACGAAAAACAAACAAACAAACAAACAAACTAAAAAAAAAAAAAAAAAAAAAAAAAAAAAAAAAAGTAAATAATATATATCATTATTTGATTACATACATTTTTTTATTATAAATTTTTAAAATTGAAATTTTCAATATTTATAATAATTATAAATCATTTCATATCATCGATTAAATAATCTCTTTTTAATATAAATGTTTTATTTATATTATATTTAATAAATTATTGTTGAATAAAATTTAACTTCAATTAAATTTCAATTTTAATTTATATTATATTTCAATTTCGAAAAGTAAAATTCATTTAAAATAGTATTCAAATAATGATAAACTAAATATTATTATTATTATTATTTATTTTTTAATTTTTAGATTTTTTAATAATAATAACTTATAATAAAAATATAATTTTCAAATTTTATTATTTTTTTTTATTTAAAAAAAAAAAAATAATATCAATACAATTTAATTAATTTGAAACAGAAAAAGAATTAAAAAAATAATAATAATAATAATAAGATAAACGAAAAATAATAAATAAATAAATAAAAACGTATCTTTAATCAAATCCACATTCAAATTATTATTATTATTATCATTATTATTATTATTATATTTCTTTCTTTGTTTTTATTCAAGAAATAATAAAAAAAAGAAGTAATTAAATCGAAAAGTCAATATAAAAATTTCAAATTTTGCTATTTATAAAATATTTTATCGAGGTTAAAATATTTATAAAGGAACGAAATATATTAATATACATATATTCAATATTATTTTATTTTATTTTTTTTTTATTACTATTAAAGTTATAAAAACATTTCTTATAATAATAATAATAATAATAATAATAATAATAATAATAATAATAATAATAATAAAGTACAAATAAAAATTATAAAAACAAAGTAGAAAAAATAAATAAAAAAAAAAAAAGAAATTCAATTTCAACATTTTCCATTTGTTATTTTTTAATTTTTATATATATAGACTTATAATAAATAATAAAAATATTATATATAAAACTAAAATGCTTGTCGTACCGTTACCAGTTCGAGTATTAATTAATTCTTTAGATTATATGATAGATACTTTCATGGTAGCTATCTATCTAAGTGAATGTTCAATCTATACCTTATTTTTATTATTTGTAGGAAGCAGGGTAAATATTGATTGAAAACAATAAATACATTTTTAAAACGATTTAGAATTGCAATAATTCTTATAATGATAATAATAATATAACAATGAATATACAATGAAAATCTAATCTATTTTTATATATTAATATAATAATAATTCATTATTTATATATATATATAATAGCTTTTTTCTAATAAATTAATTAGTAGGAATCCATTTGGTATAGCAGGGTTTGTTCTTTTTATTGATATGCTTGTCATAGGAAGACATATATTTAAAGATTATAATGACTATTCTTTGGTAATAGATTTTTTCGGAAAAGGTAAATAATAGTCATAATAATGAATGTAAAAAAAAATTTTAAAAATAATATAATGATTAATGATAATTGTTTAGACCAATATAATTATTGTTAATAAGATGTGATTATATATGACTATATATATATATTAACGATTTTTAAAATAATTTCAATACAATTATTTTTATTATTATTTTTATTTTTATTTTATTTTATTTTATTTTATTTTATTTTATATATTAAATGAACGAAATTAGGCAATGATTCTGTTTGGCATATATTAAATTTTGATTTTTGTATTTTAGTTTTTCAATTTTTGAAATTCTTTACCGTATATAATTATTCCAATTTAGCTGTTGCTACTCATATTCCAAGTACAGTAGCTAAAGTATTGGAAGAATTTGGTGAACCAGATTATGATCTACAATATATTTCAGTTTGTACCGATGATACAGATGATCTTTTAGATGAAAAGAATAAAAAAATATTTTTGGATGATAGTGTTGACGAAAAAGAAAGTAAGGTTAAAAATGAAGATGAAGATGAAGATGCTATTCTACCTATCTCAAGTCAATCTAAAATCAGACATAAAAATAATCATAAATCAAAATCTACATCGAAATCTACATCGAAATCTACATCGAAATCTACATCGAAATCTACATCGAAATCTACATCAAAAACTTCATCAAAATCTAAATCTAAATCAAACAAAAATAGTAATAAGGAACGTTCATATCGTAAATATGAATCAAAAAGTATATTTAATAAACTCTTTAGGAAAAATAATCATGATGAAGATATTTCAGACAATGATGAAAATGCACTTCTTATTGAAAATGAAGATGATATTTCTAATGAGGAGGAAAGAGATGAAAAACAAGAATCATCCTTAGAAACATATAAAAATGAAAATGAAAATATAAATGAAAATAAATCTTTTGATAATAATAATAGTATATTATTATCTTCCTCATCCTCTTCTATTTCTAATTCACATAAACCTACTAATATTAATACCAATACCAATACTAATACCAATAATAATGAGGATGAAGTAAAAGAAGAAGAAAAAAATAATAATGAAAATAATATGAATATGAATAAATTTATTCAAACTAACGACCCTGAAGAATCTAAAAAGCAAGATAAAGGTAAATCGCCAGAACCATCCTATACTTATAAAAAGAATAAAGGTAAAGGTAAAGCTTTAGATGAATATAGACATGAGAAAGAAGGTATTGATAATTATGATAGTAATGATGAAGATAATGATATTTTCTATGATGCTACAGAAAATAATATCTCCACTCCAATTTCACCTTCTACTAATCCTTCCCATACCACATCTATACGTGCTAATGATATTCCTCTTCTTCAACGTCGTCATCCATCAACAACTGGTATGGAATCATATGAAACCTTACCAAGTATTCCTTCCTCTTCTAGTTCTTCATTTCTCTTTGAACAATTACAACATCTCAATAATAATAGTAATAATAGCAATGACAACAACAACAATAGCAATAGCAATAACAACAACAACAATAATAATAATAACAATATTTCAAATATTGATGAACGTTTACATACCACCGAAGGTAATGATAATGCACTTCTATATCTTGAATCATATTATCAATATTTACCAGTAATTAATATTAAAATAAAAGAAGCTTTTAATCTTATGTTAGCCATTCGAAATTCTAATCGTAGAGATCGTGAACGTGTTGCAGCAGCAGCTGCTGCTGCTGCTGCCGCAGAACAACAAAAACAACAATCTGAAGATCAAACTAAAAATGAAGATACCAATAATAATAACAATAATAATAATAACAATAATAATAATAATAATAATAATGATAATAATAATACTATTCATTCACAAATTCAAAATTCTATTCGAAGATCATTATCCATACTTTCTTAAGTTTTATAAAAAAAAAAATAAAAAAAAAAAAAATTGAAAGATTAATAAATAAATAAATAAATATAATATAATATAATATAATATAATATAATAAATAAATAAAATTAAATAAAATAAACTAAAAAATAAATAAATAAAATAAATAAAATAAAATAAAATAAATAATTAAATAAAAAATTAAATAAATAATTAAATATGATAAAATAAATAATAAATAAAATTAGTGGTGTGTTTCGTCTTTTTTTTTTTTTTTTTTTTTTTTTTTATTTTTTAACCTCAATTATTGTGAACTTTAAACTTTATTTATTTATTCATATATTAATTACATAAATATATATATGTATATATATTTTTTTTAAAAATAATAATAATAATAATAATAATAATAATATATAAAAAAAAAAAAACTATCACTAATTATTAATATTCCTATTTTTCACTATCAATACCATTAAAAAAAAAAAAATAAAATAAAATAAAAAATAAATAGTAGAATATGGAACATAAAGTTCATATTGAATAAAATGAAATGAAATGAAATGAAATTAAGAAATAAAATATAAAATAAATAAATAATAATTAATTAAAAATTGTGACAAAAAAAAAATAATAAAATAAAATAAAAATAAAATAAAAATAATAAAAATTTTATTTATTCAATTTTTGCAATTCTTTTTATTAATAAAAAATTTTTTGTTCTACAATTATTATTACATTTAACATGATTATGATTATTACTATTAAAATGGATGAAATGTTTTTTATTTTTTTTTTATTTTTTTTTTTATTTTTTTTTTTTTTTAATTTTTTTTTTTTCTTTATTATTTATTAGTAATATTATTTAGTACTCTAAATTTTAATCAATAGATTAAGTATTAATACATGATTTCTTCGTTTTCGCTTTTATTAGGTTTTACGATAGCTATATTATTTGATTTTTTTTTTTTTTTTTTTTTTTTTTCATTATTATTATTATTATTTAGTTGAGTCGATCGCACTGTTTAGTTAGTTTATCAATTTACCCGTTTTTCATTTTAAATATATATATAAATAAATATATATATCTTTTTTTGTTTGTTTTTGTTTTGTTTTGTTTTTATTCTGTTTCGTCTTGCTTCCTTTTTTTTTTTTTTTTTTTTTTTTTATTTATTTATTTTCTTTTTTATTATTATTAGTAGTAGTATTTTTTTTTTAAAAAAAAAAAAATAAAAATATATTTATTCAATGAAATTTATAAAGTATATTATTTCAACTAAAAAAAAATTATAATTTTAAAAAAAAAATAAAATAATAAAAAAATAAAAAATTAAAAAAAAAAAAAAAAATAAGAAGCAATTTTAAACTTTTAATATTGGATGATTTTCTCATTTTACATTTTCTTTTTTCATTTTTAAAAATTAATTGTTATACTTAAATTTTTTTTCTCTTTTCTACTATATTATTATTTAATTCAAAACTTCAAATTATTTTCTCTTTTTTATTATTTAATATACTATATATATATAAAAATAAAAATAAAAAAAAAATAAAAAATAAAAAATAAAAAAAAAAAAAAAATACTATTAATTTTCCTTCTATGAAAATAAAAAAATTTAATAAAATTAAAATTATATTATAAAAAATAAACTATAAATTTTCTATATATATATATATATATATATTTTTTTTTTTTTTTTTTTTTTTTTTTATCTTTCTTTTCTTTCATTCTTATTATGTTTTTTATATCAAGTTTTACTTTAAATATTATTTTGAACTATTTTTCTTTTTTTTTTTTTAAAGGTATACTATTAAAATTAAGAAAGTTAATAACTCATTTATAAAAGTCGAAAAGTTCAATTAAATAATAAAATTACTTTTATATTAAATTTTATTATTCAATAAACTTATTATTATTTATATTATTTATATTAGAATTATTGAATAAATCGATTATACAATTTGACATTTTTAAGATTTTTTAAGATTAAAATTTATCCTTTTTTTTTTTTTGGTGTTAATAATTTTTTTTTTTTTTTGTTTTTTTGTTTTTTGTTTCTAATTACAATTATTATTGTTTAATTTTATCATTTTAATGATCTTCATATTATTAGAGGAGGAATTAAATTTTCAAACGTATATATAAAGGATTAATTTTAATTAAGATCATTATTATTACTACTATTATCTTTATCAGTATTCTTATCATTATTATTCTTATTGTTGTCATTATTATTATCATTTGTATTGTTGTCAGTATTATCATTAAAGATTAACTGTGGTGTAGTACAAGGTTGAAAATATTGATTGTCTCTGGATGAATTAGAATTTGATAAACCTCGTGATCTTTGTTGTTTCTGTTTCTTTTTTAATTTTCTTTTAAGTTTTAATAAATCATTGTATTTAATTAAACATTGATAAGGAACAACACCCATTTCACCAGTGCTTATTGAAATAGCCATACACCATCCATCTTCATATATTTCCCTAATTTATGTTTTATATAAAAAAAGTTAAAATATTTAATTATTTTATAATTTATAAAATAATAATTTATATATAAATAATAAAAATTTAATTCTCGTAAAAGAGTCTATTATTTATTTTTATAAATAAAATAATACCACTTATTATTGTAAACTTAATAACTTACTTGACAGTTAATATTTGTTTTCTTTTAATTGGTAATTCATCAACACTTTTTGGAACAAACTCTCTCCTTACAACATAGGTACTTTCATTTGGAACTAATATAATGCCAAAACATTAATTAAATTCAAATATTAAATTAAATTTCATCCTTTAAAAATATAATAATATTAATCAATAATATATTAAAATTTATTTAATAAAACATTAAAACATACCAAAATCTGAAGGTATATATTGAGTTTCATTTATATTTATAATACTACTATTTGGGTTACTTATTTGATTATTATAAGTATCAGCTTTACTATTATTATTACTTGATCTTGGTGAAGGGAACGGTGTATCCGATTTTATTCCCTTAGTTACTTCTTCCGGTAATGTCATTTTTCTTCCATGAGTAGCAACCCAATAACTACAGTACCCAACCTATCATTATTATAAAAAAATAAAATATAAACAATATAAATATAAATATAAATATTACAATTTAAAAAAAATATATATATATAAACAAACAAACACTTACAATTACCAATAGAGGAATTAAAAACACTAATACCATTAATGCGTTTCCCATCTTGTTTTTTTTTTTTTTTTTTTTTTTTTGTTTAAATTATTTAAAAAATAGTATTAAATATTTTATTTAATTTGATTATTAAATTGGTATCCTTTTATTTGAAAAAAAATAACAGTGAAAATGAATATATTATCTATTGTTGTTCTCAATGAAAATAATATTAATTAGATCCTATAAAAATTTCTTCTTATAAATTGTGTTCATGTATTTACAATGATTTAGAACTTTTGTATAAAATCTTCTTTATATATTAAAAAATATAATTTTTAATATACAATTATTAATTTTTATTTTGTATTAAAATGATTAAAAAAGAAAAAGTAATTATCCTTAAAACAAAAAAATAATTCTATCTATATTTATTTAACAGTATTTACAAGTATGTTCAAAATTTTTGAAAAAAAAAAAAAAAAAAAAAAAAGAAAAAAAAAATAAAATTTAATGATTTGTATATTTTAATATATCAAGAAAAAAAATAACTCCTTAATTTTAAATTTTTAAAAAATTTTCTTATTAAAATTTATGAACTATTGATTATTATATATAAAAAATTTATATAAGAATTATTAAAATAAAATTTAATAATAAATACAACATTAATATATATATATTAACAATAATATAATAAATTTATAAAAATAAAAAAAATATATATTAATTAGTATTATTAATTTTATATCTATATTTTTAAATTATATTATATTTTACTTTTTACCTTTATATTTAAATATTTTAACATTAAAAATATTTATAATATATATATAAATAGTTATTTATTTATAATATATATTTATTTCGTTTATATGAAAAGAAAAAAATGAAACAAAATTATTATTATTTTAAATTCCTTTTTTTCTATTTCTTTTTGTTTAGTATCTTTTTTTTTTAGTTTATTATTAAATAATTAATACTGATTATTAATATATTTTAATATAATATTTACTAAAGATTTAAAGCATTTTTTTTCTCTCTCTCTTATTTTTTCTTTATATCGTAAAGTTATTTAATAAAATAAAAAAGAAATTTTTTCGAAAAGAAGAAATACTGCTGTTGTTATTATTAAACAATTAAATAAGCATTCAAATAGTAAATAAGAAGTGTTGACTTTTCATTTAACTATTTATTTACTATAAACTCATTTGTATTGTTTAACTCTTAGTATAACAGGCATAAAAATAAAAGAAATTTATTTCTTTCTTTTATTATTATTGCAATATAATAATAATTTTATTTTATTTAATTTTAAATTATTTTTAGTTTGAAAAGAAAAAAGAAAAAAAATTTATAAAAAGAAATAATTGATATTTTTATTTTTTTAATTATATATTATATATTATTATTTATATATTATAATATTATTTATTATTTATTATTTATTATTTATTATTTATTATTTATTATTTATTATTTATTATTTATTATTTATTATTATTTATTATTTATTATTTATTATTTATTATTTATTATTTATTATTTATTATTTATTATTTATTATTTATTATTTATTATTTATTATTTATTATTTATTTATTATTTACTATTTATTATTTATTATTTTTGTACATTTACTATAATTATTATGTAATAATCTAAACTTTTTGCTAATTTTATTAATTATATAGTTTTGAATATAAAATTGTTCAGTATTTTGAGAAAGTTTTAATATTAAATAAAATTAATAATTAATTACTTTTTAATAAAAAAAATAATTAAAATACACAATTCTTATTGGTTATTAGTTAAATAAATAATTAATACTTTTTAATTAACTTTTTTTTTAATATATAAAAATAAAAAAGTTAATATTCACACTATATATATTAATTTGTATATAATATTATATATTAATATATTTAATAATATATTAATATATATTAATAGTAAAAGTTTGTTTTTATTTATTTATAATTAATATTTTTATATATATTAAATTTGTTTTAAATTCTTTTTATAAAAAAAACATTTTAAATATCCTAAAATGAAAATATTAAAAATAATAAAGCAGATTATATTTGTTCTATTTATTTAATATATTCAATCATCAATCATAATTACTGTATTTAGTATAATCATTTATTCATTTTAATTATGTATTATTATTTATTATTTATTATTTATTATTTATTATTTAATTATTTATTATTAATTATTCAATTATTTATTATTCAATTATTTATTTATTTATTATTTATTATTTATTATTTATTATTTATTATTTATTATTTATTATTTATTTATTATCATATACTTTTTTTTATGATAAAATTATATTAATATTTATAATTAATAATATGAAGATATTATATAATTAATAAACTTTAACATTTCATGATTACATTTTATGATTAATGTTACAGTTGATTATCTAATACCTTCTATTTAGCCTTTATTATCTATTATTAGTACCTTCATTAGTTATATCTATTATTATTAGTATTATTATATAATTACTTAATTATATAATTGATTAATTAATCATTTATTTATTTCTTCATTTTTAATGCTATGAATGTATTTATTAAATATGGAATATAAATTAATAAATATTGTTATTCAAAAGATTTTCAGTGATGGATTCATATCTACCAAATGATTAGATTATAAGATTACTGGAATAAGTTAGACTACGTAATATTTAATTTACTATTAATATACTATTTTATATTAAAAAAAAAAAAAAAAGAAAACAAAGTTTAACATTTTTGTTAATTTATATGATTCAAAAAATAAAATAAAATAAAATAAATAGTAAATAGTAGAATATTAAATATAAAGTACAGATTGAATAAAATAAAATATATATTTTTTAGATATAATTATTATCATCTTTTTATTTCTATATTTCTTTCTTTTTTTTTTTTTTTTTTTTTTTTTTTTATTATTATTATTATTATTCTATTTTATTTATTCAATTTAAAAATGGTTGATAATGAATTGTTAAAATATAAATTTATTTATTACTTTTATTTTAAGGAAACAATTTTGCTTTTAAAAAAAAATTTTCTTTAACCCATTTTTCATTAAAATTATATTAAGCAGCATTACAAAAAAATAGAAACAAAATAAGAAATAAAAATAGAAAAAAAATAAAAATTAAATAAATAGATTAATTAATACTAAAATAATTTAGTATAAATATTAAAACATAACAGTATTATTGCCTCTATGGATTTTTTTTTTTTTTTTTTTTATTTAAAGGCTTATTGTTTGGAATAAAAGTTTAATAAATAGAAAAAGGATAAGATATTATTATTAAATATTATAGTTTATATCTAATAAATTTTTAAAATTGCTTTTGTTTAACTGTGTGTCATAAAACAATCTTCCTATCTCCAACTTATAAATATTAATGATTCTACTAGAATTAGAATGTTTTTATTTTAATGGTTGCAATGCACTTTAGCTTTCTATCTTTTTTTATATCAGGAGGATTGCTTTATTATTAAATTTATTATTTAAAAGCTTTTTTTTTGTCATAACAAAAATTATTCATTCATGGTTTAAATTGATGTTTAAATTTATATCAGTTTCATATATATAGTAAAACATAACAAAACAAAACAATACTAATAAAAGAATAGTTTATAATAATATATATTAATATTATATATTAAATATTATATAGTATATAGTATATTTTATATATTTTATTATATTATTTTATTTTATTTTACTCAATCTGTACTTTATATTTAATATTCTACTATTTACTATATATTTTATTTTATTTTATTTTATTTTATATTATTTTATTTTATTTTATTTTATTTTATTCAATCTGTACTTATATTTATATTCTACTATCTATTTTATTTTATTTTATTTTATTTTATTTTATTTTATTTTATTTTATTTTATTATATATATATATATTTATATATATATATATATATATTTTTTTTTTTCAATTATTTTTATTTATAACTATGATTTAATAATTCATATAATTATTGTTAATATATTATTTAAATTTGTGTTTTGTGGACTTTAGCAAAATATTTGTTAAAATTTACCTAGAATGGAAAGATGTACAAATTTACATCTGCCCATACTAAATTTATACATGGACTGAATAAAATCAACATGACCAATAATTAATTATAGTTAATAATCAATATATGCCTAACAATTTAAATAAAATAGGATCAATTATAAGATGGACTCAATAATAAAAAGGATTTAATAATAAAATTGACTCAATTAATAGAGTCATTGATTATGTATTTAAATATAGTTATTAAATTATGTATAGTCAATAATTAAATATAGTTAAATAATAAAATATAATCAGTTATTAAATATTATTAATAGTTATATAATAAAATATAAGTAATAATTAAATAAAATCAATTATTAAATAATAAAAAATAATTAATAATTAAACATCATCAATATAATTAAATAAACAAATATTATCAATAATTAAATAATTAATAATAGGGTTTGTAATTATAATTATTAAATATTATCTGTTAACTTTATTAATTATGTTTAAATCTTTATTAACCCTTTATTTAAATTCTATAAATAATAGATTTATATTAATAAACAACCTTCCATAGATTAGAGTGTCATTTGAAAATGACTGACAGCACTGAATATTTCATTTACAAAAGTTCCAATTTCAAAAAAAAAAAAAAAAGCTACTTATTAACATTTTGAAAACTAAAGACCTCTTTGACTATGTCACTTCTAGCGTTGAAAACATTAGGGACAATGATAAATAAAAATTCTAAGGTCGTGGCTATAATTATCAAGTATGTCGAGGAATTAATTTGTAAGAAGATTCTGAACAGCAATAAGTTAGAGAAGTATCCTTACAAGAGGCTTTAATTTACTAAATTAGATAATATTTATATTTATATATATATTATATACTTTTATACTTTTTTAATCTTATACTATATTTTATTAATTTTACGTAATAATTAATAATAATAATAATAATAATAATAATAATAATAATAATAATAATAATAATAATAATAATAATATTTTATTAAGTATATTCGAGAATCATTAAACGAATAAAATATACAAAAATAGACAAACTAAATATTTATTGGAAAAGAAATAAATTACAAAAAAAAAAAAAAAAAACATTAAATAATAAAATTAAATGGAAATTTTATTTGAAAAAACGTATCTTTAAAAAACGGATTTGTTGGTGATCCCAATACAATCTATAAGATTGTATTGGTGATCGACGACTCAATAAAAATTATAATAAGAGAAACTATTATTACAGCTTTCGCCGTTGATTCAAGACCTGCTCAAACATTTAGAAAAAAAAAAGGAAAGATCTTTTAAAAGTTAGACCTTCGTCCGTATCAAAGTCGGTGATGACAAATTCAAAAAGACCTTTAACTACAAATTTGGTCATTATGAATAGACAGTTACGTCGTTTAGGTTAAAGAACGATCCAATTATGTTTCTACATTTTATAATGATATATTGGAAGACAATTTTGGAAAATTTTGTTTATTTCTTATATAGATAATATATATTACTTTCTCCCCTAATTTGGATTCCTATTTTATTCATGTTTCTAATGTTCTTATTACGATTACAAAAAAATGGCATTACCTAATGCTTTAATCAAACCGTTCTCTTTATTCATTAAAATATCTACAGAGTTGAAGTAAACTTAACATCAGATTTTGGGACATTATGATCCGTTATTCTAAATACCTTTCTATATGTTAAGGTAAAATAAATTGCGCATACAAATTTTGCTTTTACTGGTGATCCAAACAATAAAAAATCAGATTTAGGACTCATTATTTTTATGGATACAAATCTTATTTCATGGTGTTTCAAAAAAAAAAAAAAAAAAAAAAAAACTTTGCGACATCTACCGACGAAACTGAATATTTTAAGTATTACAGAATTTATTAAGAATGTTTTAACAAATTAAAATTATAAAAATCTACTTTATGAATTATTTGGAAAAACGAAAACTATAGACATATACAATAATAAACAATCTTTTATATTATCAATAATTAAATAATTAAATAGTGCTTGTAATTATAATAATTAAATATTGTCAATAATTAATTATATTAATTATCTTTTGAACTTCATAAATATTGACAAAATAATTCATATAAAATTAGTAATTTAATAAAGATTGAATATTTAAAATTAAATTTTTTTATATATAACTTTGTTCCACATGTATATTTTAAAAATACATAATAAAATAATGTAAAATATATTAATATAAATGAATATAATAAAAGGATTCATATATAATCTATGATGTAATTTACTATATTCGTTTTATAAAGAAATATATATATATATTTTTTTTATTTTAATACATGAAATTTATATTTATATTTCGAATAATGTAAAAATTAATCCACATTTATTAAAAAAAAAAAAAAAAACCCTCCACATTTTTATATCATCATTATTAAAAATAATTATATATAAAATTAATATAAATTATTTAATCAATTTATTTTCATTTTAAATTTGACATAAATATTGTATTGTATGGTGCTTTATATTTATATATTAAAATAGGTTTTTATTACTTAAAAGTTTATTTAATATATTGTTTTTAATACATGTGCTAATATATAAAATATATACTAACATTCATGGTTATAAATTTCAATACTATTAATGATTATTAAATATCTCTTCCTCTTTCTATATATGTAAAGATAATATATATATATATTTTTTTATTATTGTAAAAATTATTTTTTATATGTTATGTATTATATTTTTTTTTGTCGTGAATATATGAATTGTTACCAATAAATTATTTTTGAGTTTTAAGTTTAAAATTTATTATTAATTATTGTATTACATTGTGTATTATTACTTATTATTTATTTTCTATTTATTATTCAATATTCATTTTTACATATTAATTATTTATTATTCATTATTCAATATGCAATATTTAATTATTTATTATTTATTTATTAATTATTTATTATTTATTTATTATTTATTTATTAATTATTTATTATTTATTTATTAATTATTTATTATTTATTTATTAATTATTTATTATTTATTTATTAATTATTTATTATTTATTAATTATTTATTATTTATTTATTAATTATTTATTATTTATTTATTAATTATTTATTATTTATTTATTAATTATTTATTATTTATTTATTAATTATTTATTATTTATTTATTAATTATTTATTATTTATTTATTAATTATTTATTATTTATTTATTAATTATTTATTATTTATTTATTAATTATTTATTATTTATTTATTAATTATTTATTATTTATTTATTAATTATTTATTATTTATTTATTAATTATTTATTCTTTATTATCTATATTAGTCATTAATTATTATATAAAAAATGTTATGAAGAAGACTAAAATGTTATATGTGTAGAGTTGTTTTTACTTTATAGTAAAAAAAAACCCTAATAAACATTATATAAAGTAACAATTACTGAGGTAAAATTATAATTATTATTTTGATTCTACTACATATCTTTTACATATATATTCATTATATTGTTTATCAATGAATTTTTATTAGTGGCTTATAAGCCATATATTATAATCCAATAAATTTAAAGACATTTTGATTAAATAGAAATAAATATTACTGATCTATATATATATATAATATTTTTATGTATAATTTTGAATAATTTTATTATAATTCAAAAATTTTGATGATACATTTTTATATTCTACATTATTATAATATGTATTGCGCATTTTAAATTAAAAATTTAATAAAAAGATATTATATGTAATAAATATTATTGGTATATAATTAATGTATTAAAAATTTGAGATTTATATTATTTTTTGTTATTATATTAAAATGAGTGAATGATTTATATTAATTAGAGTAAATAATCTATCCATCATATATAAAATAATTATCAAATGTAATTCTTTTACTATTAGTCATTTATCTATTTAATATTTATTTATTTATTTATTAATTTAATTAATAATTTATTAGAAAAAAAAAAAATTCGATATTATTATTATAATTATTATATTATTAAATATTTATTACACATTACTGTATTATATACTATATTAATAATCACAAAAATACTGATTCAGAAAGAATAATATAGAAAAAAAAATTTCAAAAAAAAATTTTTTTTTCTTTACGCTTAATATAATTAAAAAAAATATTATAATAAATTTATTAAGAGTTTAATAATTTTGTGAGAATGCCAACCGTAAACGTAGACAAGGAAAATCTTTTCAAAGATCTCGGCAGAGTTTACAGTAAATATCAGTATTATTAAATTAAAATGAATGTTTAAGTTTATAATATATGAAAATTTAATGATTACAATCTATAGAGAAAAAAATTCTAATTAAAATAAATTATTTTACACAATCTATTTTATTATTTATATATATATTATCGAAATATATAACGCAAACTAATATTTAAAATAATATATAAAATTAAATTAAATTAAATTAACATAAAATAATAAAAAGCAACCGAGGAATTCAGAGATTTATGTTTTGAATTCGGTATTGAATTAGAAGATGATGTAAGGAAAAATCCATTCACTATTAAAATACAATTTCAAGAAATTCTTAATAAAAATTATTTAGTAACAATAACTAAATAACAATAACTCCTGTTTTTATATATAAATATTTTATTATTAATAATTCTATAATATGAAGACTTCTGAAAAGGAAATGGCTACCAAGGAAATGGGTGCCGAAAAGGCTTCAGAATTTTCTGAAAGAGGAATTTACAGAATTGATATTCCAGCTAACAGGTACAATAAATTTAAATAATAATTATAATAATATTACTTCATATATATATTTATAAATATATAATTTATATAAATAGAAATTAATTTATTTTTTTTATATTTATATATTAATTAATATAAAATTAAAATGTTTAAATGATAAAAAAAAAATAAAAATAAAATATAATTTGTACTTAAATATATATATATATATATGTTTAATAAAATAAAGATATGATTTATTATGTCCAGAAGGTATCTCTCAAGCTTTAAAGATTTATCTTGGTCAAATTGAACCACCAAAGTACGTTGTTACTAAACCAGAAAAACTTATTAGAATGACCGTCAAGCCAGAAGTAAATATATTAAAAAAAGTTATAATTATTTAGAAGTGTATATATAATTTTTCAAAAGGAAATAGTAATATATTTTAAGTAAAAAATATATGTTATTACCTTTTAAATTTAATATCAAAAATTAATAATAATAATAATTTTTAAAAATAATTTGTAATTTTTTATTAATAAAATATATATATTCTAAATTATTAATCATAAAATTAAATTATAAATAAAAGACTCAAGATGTCAGACCATACTGTGCTTGTGCTGTTCTTAGAAATGTTACTTTTGATCAATTTGCTTATGAAAATTTCATTGAACTTCAAGATAAACTTCACAACAACATTTGCAGGTTAGTTATTGAATTTATTTTAACTTATTACAAATTTTTTATTTTATATGAAAAAAATATTAAATGAATTATAATTTATTTATTATATACAATTAATGGGAATAATGCAGAAGACGTACTCTTGTTGCTATTGGTACTCACGATCTTGATACTCTTAAGGGACCATTCACTTATGAAGCTTTACCACCAAAGGAATTAAAGTTCAAGCCATTAAACACTGATAAGGAAATGAATGGTGAAGAAATTATGGCTTTCTACGAAGTAATTATTAATTAATTAATTTTATTTTATTTTTTTTAGTTATATATAATATATTATAAATAATAAAAGTAATAAAATTTAATAATATGAAAGGATTGAAAGATTATTTCATAAATATAGTTTTAATTTCAGATTTAATTTTTGTGGAATTGAAATTATACTTTTTTTTTTATTATTTATTATTAATTTTTATTTTTTATTTTTTTATTTTTTATTCTTTTTTTAAAATATAAAATAAAATAACACAAAAAAAAAATAAAAATAAATTTTAATATTTTTATTATCTTTTTATATTAAATTTGAAAAAAAAAATATTATAATAGAACCACAGAAAGCTTGGAAAATACTTACATATTATTCGTGACAAACCACGTTACCCAATTCTTTACGATAGTGAAAGAACTGTTTTATCTTTACCACCAATTATTAATGGTGACCACTCTAAGATTTCCATTAATACCAAGAACGTTTTTATTGAATGTACTGGTACTGATTTAACTAAGGCTAATATTGTCTTAAACACTATCGTCACTACTTTCTCTATTTATTGTAAGGACAAGTTCACGTAAGTTTCACTCTAATTTTTTTTTATGTAATTCATTATAAAATAAATATGTATTACTTTTTTTTTTATTATAGTAATATATATTTGTTTTATTTGTTATAATTACTATTAAGAATAATTATATCTTTAATAGTAGTTATAACTAATATTTGAAGTTAAAAAAAATAATAATAATAATATAATATAGAAATCATTAATTTATTATCTTTTTCGTAAAATTTAATACAATTTTTAATTTTCGAAAAAATAAAATCATATTATTTTTTGTAAAAATATTATAGCGTTGAACCTGTTGAAGTTGTTTACCCAGATGGTACTGTTAGAGTTTGCCCAGATTTATCTGACAAGGAATTCGAAGCTAGTGCTAAATTAATTAACGAAACTGTTGGTGTTAATATTACTACTGATGAAATTATTAAGTACTTAGCTAAGATGTCTCTCAATGCTTCCTTATACGATAAAAATGATAATGATAGACTTAAGGTTATGGTTCCACCAACTAGAAGTGATGTTCTTCATCAATGTGATATTATTGAAGATGTTGCCATTGCTTATGGTTATAATAACATTCCAAAAACTAAACCACATACAAACACTATTGGTGTCCCATTCCCATTAAACAAGTTATCTGATATGATCAGAAAAGAATTTGCTCTTTCTGGTTTTACTGAAGTTCTTCCTTTAATTTTAGTTAGTATATAAATATATAATAAATTTAAAAAAGAAAAAAATTAAATAATATAAAATAAAAACATATATATATATGGAATATATATTCGTATTAAATATGAAATTATTATTAAAAAATTAACATAAAAAATAAATATTAATTATTATTGTTGTTATTATTATCATTATTGTATAATAATTATAGTGTTCTCACGATGAAAACTTTGCTTTCATGAACAGAGTTGATGATGGTAAAACTGCCGTTAAGTTAGCCAATCCAAAGACCGCCGAATACCAAGTAAATAAAAAAATATATTATAAATTATTATATAATATTGTTATTATTATTATTATTTTAATTATATAAAAGAATCTTTTAAATTCAATATTAAATATATATCATCATAATAGAATTATAATAATAATAATATAAAATAAAACGACTAACAATGAAATTTATCTATATGTTTATGTAATAATAGGTTGTTAGAAACAGTTTATTACCAGGTATCTTCAAGACTATTGCTCAAAACAAGAAGATGGCTCTTCCACTTAAAGTCTTTGAAGTTTCTGATGTTGTCTTCAAGGATGACACCATGGAAAGAAAAGCTAGAAACCAAAGAAACATGGCTGCTGTATATACCAATAAGACCGCTGGTTTTGAAGTATGTCTAAGAAATATTGATAAAAATAATATTAATATTAATAATATTAATAATATTATTTTAATAATTAAAATTAATTATATTTTATGAAATTTGAATTGTCATAAAAAAATATATTATACTGTATTATTCTATTATAAAATATTAATTTTTTTCTTTTTTTTTTTTTTTTTTTTTCTTTTTATCGTTTTAATTCATATTAAACTATTTTAATAATTGTTAGGTTATTCATGGTATGCTAGATAGAATTATGGCTATGCTTAGTACTAAGCGTGTTGCCGTTGGTGAAGAAGGTGGTTACTACATTAAGGAATCTGAAAGTAAGTGGAAAATTTAAAAACCTAAGTTTTTTTAATTTCATATATATATGCTATTAAATATTGTTATTTTATAATGATATAATATAAAATATTAAAAATTAAAAATAAAAAATATATATATTTATATATTTATTATTATTATTATTAGATCCAACTTTCTTCCCAGGTCGTAGAGCTGATGTTTACTTAAACAACAAGGTTATTGGTAGTTTTGGTATTGTTCATCCATCTACTTTGGAAAAGTTCGATATTAACTATCCATGTTCTGCATTAGAAGTCAATGTTGAACCATTCCTTTAAATTTATACACAATTATCACAAAATCAATTAAACTTTATATATTAATATTGTTAAAAGTCAATTTTTTTTAAGATAATAATAATTAAAAAATGAAAATAAAAAAAAAAAAAATAAAAAATGAAAAAAATTTAAAAAGAAATTATAAGATTTAAGAAATTAAATTTTATAATTTTTTTTTTTTTTTTTTTTTTTTTTTTTTTTTTTTTTTTTTTTTATATATATATATTATTATTATTATTATTAAAATATTAATATATAAATCACTTAACACTGAACAAAAGAATTTGTTAAATTATAAATTAATAATTATATTTTTTTTTTTTTTAATCGTACCTAATATTTGAAAAAAGTAATAATAAAAATAAAAATTAATAAAATCCTTATAGGAAGTTTTAAATAATTAATATATATATATAATAAAAATATAAACAAAAGAGATACATTGTAGAAATTTTTATTTAAAAAAATAATACTAATAATAATAAACAAAAAATTTCTGTAGTATTTTTTATATAAACTAAAAAAAAAAAAAAAAAAAAAAAAAAAAAAGGAAATATAATAAAATACTATAAAATAAATAAAGCAAATTAATATATACAATATGTAGATTATAATATTTATAAAGTATTAAGTGTAAATTATTAATTAAATATAATTATTTATTTGCATATATATTTTATGTATTTGCTGATATAATAAATATCCTGTTTAAGGATATTTATTGTTAAGGACAAAAGATAAAAGATGTAAATATATATATATTGAAAAGTGTATATAAAAAAAGCATTATTAAAGATTATATATAATTTATATTTGAATTTTTTTTTTTTTTTTTTGGCAATAATTATTATTTCTTTTTAAAAAAAAAATTATTGCTTTCTACCGTGGCAACCTAACAAATGATATTGTTAATAGTAATTATGATTACAGCAACAGTAATAATAATAATAATAATAATAATAGTAATAATAGTAATAGTAATAATAGAAATAGTAATAATAGTAATAGTAATATTAGTTTTAGTAATATTAGTAATAGTATTATTAGTAATGTTAGTAATAGTATTGAAAATAATGTGTATGTTGATTCTAGTGTGTGTGAAAAAGTGTTTAATTTCCTTCTTGGAGGTCGAAGTATTAGTAACAGTACAAGGGAATGGGAGGATCTATTTAAGTGCCAGATGAAATCAAGTGCTTATTCTGATACTCCGTTCTTGGTGGCTACTGCGGCACTTCTCCAATCGATTATACCTATTGTTATTGGCCAGCAATGGTCTTTGTTCAATAGATTCAAATCGAATCATACTACTACTACCAAGTGCGTCAATGCTGAAGTAACAGTAAGACAGGCCAGCAGGGCTAGCTCAACCAATGAAGATCATAATTTTGTATCTTAAAATTAGGATTAACATTGCGAAGTCAAAATTAATTATTATACTTCAGTATAATAATGCCTTTGTGAAGTCTTACAAATATTAATTAAATGAAACTAGAATATATTATACCATTATTTTATTTTTTGTTTATTTTTTTATCTTTTTTTTTTTTTATTTTATTACATGTATTTTATCAAATATTTAATTAATAAAGATGAAAACAAGTTTGCTGCCGTCAAAAAAAAAAAAAAAAAAAAAAATTATTAAACTTTAAACTTTAATTATTATTATTATTATTATTATTTTTATATTTAATAAATTTATATCCAATAAAATAATTTGAATTTAAAATCGAAAATCAAAAAAAAAAAAAAAAAAAAAAAAATATATATATAATGAGTTAAATTTTATATAAAATATCATTGATGGATTATTCATCTCTAATAGAAATATGAAAAAAGTTGGACTCATTACACAGAATTAAGAAATTAATAAAAATCATAAAAAAAATCATAAAAAAATTTTTTTTATTTTTATTTTTATTTTTTTTGTTGTTCTATAAATATTAATAATTTTGGTAATAATAAAATATTTCCATTTATTTTAAAATATATATATATATATTTTTTAACTTTTTTGTTAATTCTTGAAATTATAAATAAATAAATAAATAAATAAATAATTTTTAAAAATATGATTATTTATTATTAATTTGGAATAATTAAAGAAAAATATAAAATTATTCATTTTAATTAAATAGGAATATTATTTAAAATAAATATTTTTGATATTCATTCATTTATTTAAATATATAAAACTTATTTAATTTATATTTTTTTATTTATTTTGACAATTTTAATGGAAAATAAAAGTATAGATTATAATAATTTTTTTTTTTTATTTTCTTTTTATTGAAAGTAGTTTATATATATATAATGGAAAACAAAGAACAAAATATCAATTTTACTTTTAAAAAATTAATTAAACTTATTTTTATTTATGACGTAACAATTTTTTTTTTTTTGTGTTGATTTGTTTTTAGTAAAAATAAAAAAAAAAAAATCTTGATTCATAACCATAGTAATATTTTTTATAAACATTATATATATATATTTAGTCGAACAATTAGTTTTAATGCACTAAAGAAATACAATTGTTGGATTTAATTAAAATTATTTTATAACCTGAGTTTAAAGGAGCTTTGTAATATTTATTATTATAAATAACATATTCATTATTATGTAAATCATTAATATAGATATTTCTTCTAGCAATATATTATCATCATTAGTAAAATATCTTGAATAATATAAAATATCAATTATTTTATTTCCATTAAAGTCATTTAATTTTATAACACTTATGTTTATAATTAAAATTGCTTTATATTAAATGATTCTGTATGTTAATGATTGTATTTTATATACAAAACTCAAAATATAAATATTAAAAAATAAAGGTTTATCATAAATAATATCATCATTATCAATACTTAAAACTATAATCTTCTATATTAACCTCATAATTGTCGTTATTATTATTATTATTATTATTAATTAGATTGTTAGATTCATTAAATCTTATAAAGTAAAATAAGCTATCAGTGATTATCATATAATTAAAAATCTAAAAACTCAATATAAATTTTGGATTTAATTATAAAAGATTAATTATTGTAACTCATAAAATACATCGATATTAAAATCATATAAAAGTATCTTCAGTTTGTTAATACGGTCAAATATATTGACAAAATCAATATTAATTAGAGGGTCATCAATTTTATAATTTTTAATAACTATTTTATTATCATAAATGTATAAACTATACTGGGGGACGAATATAACATTATTATAAATAGATCTAATTATATCGATACTATTTTTCGCAATAATACTATAATCAAAATTATTATAATAGTTTTTAAATATATTCTTGACAATTTTATTCATATACATTAAATTTTCTATAAAATATTTAATATATAAATTGTTATAAACTTTTAATAATATGACACATTTAAATTTAACATGGTAACAGTTATAAAAAAAAATATTAACTAAACCAAAAAATTTTTAGGCTCGATAATAATTTTATATTTTATAAAAATTAATATGAATTTCAAGGCTATTTAAATCTAAAAAATTTTATAAACTGTTGTTTTTTATATTAGTATTGATATTGATTGTAACTGAATAATTATAGATATCAATATCACCAATAAACAAAATTTTCAAAGCTTTCAAAATAAAGTATTTACAATTACTAATAATAATATATGAATTATTTAAATAAATATTCATTTTTTTATTAATTAATAATTTTTAAGTATGATTAATTAAATTTTTATATAATAAAGAATTATCTTGGAATTCCATTCTATATTATGTTCATTTAATATATTAAAAATCACTGAATTATTCAATTTATCATTATAAAACGACTTTTTACAAAGTATTTCTTTCAATTCACCATATTTTATAGTATTATTGAATATCATAATATATTTTTTATAAAAAAAATATTGATAAATTTTTACAATATATTGAATGCTTTCTTATATCAGAGTTAGAATCTATTTTAAAAGCATAATTAAACTTGGGGATAATTATTACATAGTTATCTACGCTCATATTTTCAGTAAATACACAATTATCGTTTATTAAAGTAACACGATTATTATTCTAAAAAAAATAAAAATTAGATTTATTATAAACTATATCACCATAATTAAAGTTATCGAAATTTTATAGTATAAAAAACAGAAGCTCGTATTTATCATTAGAAATAGAAGCAGATTGATCGTTGAAATTTATTTTATAAATTTTATTTATAATGTTATTATACTACCTTATTTAAAAATACAATTGTTTACAAGAATTTCAACTTAACAATTGTCTTTATGTTTTTAATGATTATTTCTATTTTTTTTTTTTTTTTATAAAATTTAAATATGATTTTTGATTAACTTGTTTAGTTTATATAATAAATATATATATGCAATGAATATTTTTTTATTTTTAGATTTTGAATAGTAAAAAAATAATTTTATTTCTAATTTTTTATATATCTATATCTATATATATTTCTTTTCTCTTATATATACATTTTTTTCTATTAAAAAATGAGGTGATGTTATGTAAAACTTTTCATTATTTTTTTTAATAATAATTTTAATTTTAATTTTAATATATTAATTTTTTCTTTTTTAGTATAAATTATATATTATTAATAACTTAATATTTGTACATAGATAATTAAAACTTTATTTTTATATATAAATATATAAAAGCACTTTATAGTTTGATTTGCTTTTATTATTATATTTTTATTATTAGTGTCAAAGAAATTTTTATCTTTTTTTATTCTCTTGTTTCTTTATCGTTATAAAAAAGAAAATACAAAAAAAAGTATCATAAAATAATTAATATTTATTTTTAATTAATACATACAATCTTCAATTCTATCCTGTATCAAATATTGTATCATATTTTTGATAAAATAATAAAATTATTAGACTGTGAAAGAAAATAATATTTGAAATTGAATACTTAAAATTTTAAAATTTATATAAAATAAAATTATTGTATATAAAAAAATTAAAGACTACAAAAAGTAAATATATATTTAATACTTTATTTTATGCAATCAACAAGTATAATATTTAAGCATTGAATAAATAATTGACCAGTATATTTTTATCAATTAAATAAATATATTAATACTATATTATTATTATTATTATTATTTTTTTTTTTTTTTTTAAAAAAAAAGGTTATTATATTTCATATATATATTAATATTATCGTAACAATGTCTAAATATTTCAACAGGTAAGTAATATATATATATATATATATATATTTTTTTTTTTTTTTTTTTTTTTTTTTTTTTTTTTTTTGTATATATTGAATTTCTTTTAAATATAATTTAATTACTAACTAATAATATTCTTTTTCTTCTTATTATATTATAATATTATATTATTAAATTATATTATTTATTATATATTATTATTATTATTATTATTATTATTATTTATATTACGGTATATATTTGAAATTTTAATATAAATTTGTTTTTTTCTATTAAAAGATTTAAACAACAAGCTACTGAATTTGTTACAAGATCTGGAAGTCAAACTTCAATTCCTGAAGATCTTCAGCAAGGACAAGGAAAAGTTAATTTTTTTTTGAAACAAAAAAAGTAAGCATTAAAATAAATATTTATTAATTGAAATTCAATTTTTTTTGTTAGTCGATAGATAAATTATATTTAATATTTTTTATATTTTTTATCACTACTTTTTATTAATATTAATTTTATACATATATATTTAACACTATATATTTCATTAATTATATATATATATATATATATTTTTTTTTTAAAAAAAAAAAAAAAAAAAAAAAAAAAAAAAGTGATCTTGTTGAACGTATAAAGCAATTAACCTACGAAAATCAAACACTTTCAATTAATATAAAAGGTGGTCAACCTTTATTCCATATTAGCAATAGCTGGAAAATTATTATTGATAATTTAAAAAAGTATTTTTGAATAGTCATAATATTAATAAATAATATTAATAAATAATATTAATAAATAATATTAATAATAATAATAGTTATTATTCTACATTTTTTTTTTTTTTGCTATATACTATTATTATTATTTTTTATAATTTTATAAATAATATTATCATTGATTAATTAATTATTATTATATCTAACATCGCATTTATTAAAAAAGTAACCCAGATAGTAATGATTGTTATCAATCAATAGGTACAAAAAACTAATTTAAAACAATTATCTAATTATTATTATTATTAATATTAATAATCTTAATATTTTTGTAATATTGTTATTAATTTATATATTATTTTAAAATTATATACTTAATTAATGATTATTTATTTTTAAACAATAATGACTAAACAAACAAACAAACAAACAAAAAAAGACCATATATCTCGTTGTAATGATACAATTAGAAAATTAGGAGATGTAATAAAATAATAATATTAAAATTAATCTAAAAATTAATTTTAAATATATTAATAAATTTATTAATCTAAAAATTTATATATTTTTTTATCTTGGAACAGTATCAAAAAGATTTATCTGATGATATTAAGCAAAACTATTTAAAGTAAGAATATAAAAAATAATATATAAATACAAAAATTATATATATACGAAGTATTTTATATAAAAAATATCTTATTATTTTATATAAAGTTTTGAATATTTAATATTTATTTTTTATTTTTTATTTTATTATTATTATTTTATACTTTTATTATTAATATAGCCCAAATACAATATTTTTAAAGGGTATTGCGAAGGATTATAAAACATATTCAGATAGATTAAATAATTGTCGTTTAGATTTAGATTCAGAAAAATCAAAATTAAATAAATGTAGTGACCCCTATAAACGCGATAAAATTAATGGTATTTATTTATTGTCAAAAATTACTATACTATTAATATATGTATATATAATCAATTTTTAAATATTTTATAAATTATATTTTATATAAAATCAAATTATTGAATTTTAATCATAAATTATATTTATTAAAAGAAAATATCCATAATTATCAAAAGAAATTTGATGAATATTCATATGTTACAAAACGCTTAATGGAACCATTAGTTGATACTTATGAGATTGCTGAAAAAGAAAAATCAGATATTTCATCTTTTTGTAAAGTTTTAAGAAATTATCATCAAAAATGTCTAGATGAATTAAACGCTCTTGACCGAGAAGTGAATTATCAAAGTAATTAAATATATAATTAAATATATGTATAAATAACAGAAAATTAAATTTATTTAATATGTTAATTTAAAAAAAAAACTTTTTTTAATCAACTCTATCGTATTAATATTATTATTATTATTAATATTAATATTATTATTATTATTATTATTATTAATATTAGTATTATTATTATTACTATTTTTTATTTTTTTATTAAATATATATATATATATGTTTAAATTATTATATATTAATATTTATTGTATTAATTTAATAGGTGTACCAATATTCCAAGTATCAACTTATCCTAAACCTGAAGATTTATTCAACGAATACCGAAGTCAACTTTCCCAATCAAGACAAAATAGGTAATATTATTTATTATTATTAATATTATGATTATTATTATAATTATTATAATTACTACTATTATTATAATTATGTTTAATGTTACTATTTAAATTAATGATAATATAAATTAATAATAATATTATTTTATATCTTAACATATTACTAATCTAACAATTATCATTATCATTATTATTATTATTATTATTATTATTATTATTATTATTATTATTAAAAAATATATATTATTCATTATATATTAATAAAAAAAATAATTCTTTAATATTAGTTGTAAGTTTTTATATTGTTAAAATAATAAATTTAAATTAAATAAATATATAATTGTATATTAATATAATTATATATGAATATGATTATTTATTTATTTATTTATTAATATATTGATATATTTATATATCATCATTAAATCTATCATAATATTAAATTCTCTATAATATATTCAATAATCATTTCATTAACATTTATTAGTAAGTAGTCTTTCATCACTTCATTCTAGAAATAGTACACCACCACAATTACCAGCACGTCCAGCCCCACAAATTCCACAATGTCGTGCTTTATATGATTTTGATGCTCAACAACCAACAGATTTAGCCTTTAAACGTGGTGATATTATTACAATAATAAAATCTGAAGGTAATTGGTGGAAGGGCACATTAGATGGTAGAACTGGTGATTTCCCATCAAATTATGTTCAAAAGATTTAACAATAATAATTACAACAATAATAATAATACAAACGATAGATTAATAATAATAAAATTGTTTAACTGACTATTGGGATTAAAATAATATATAATTTTAATATTTAATTAAATATAAAATAATTAGTGGAGTATATTAATAGTATATATATATATTTTTTAAAATACTTTTTCTATTTCTTTATTAAATAAATTTTTTTTTATTTATTCTTTATTATTATTATTATTATTATTATTATTGATTATTGATTATTATTATTATTATTATTTAGAGAACTAAATAATAATAATAATAATAAAAACTAAATAAAATAAATATTTATTAAATATCATTACATATATTATATTAAAATGTTAGTATTAATGTAATAAAATAACGAAAAATTATATTTATGCACAAATAAAATAGAATAAACAAAAAAAAGTTAATATGATTATTATTATATACTATTATATATATTTTCTAATAAAATTAATAATTGTATATTTTTATCTTAAAAAAATATAATTATATAATTTTTAGTTTTTATTATAGGAATGTTAAAACCTATATTATTCTTTTATTAGATTAAAAGTGTAGAGTAATATTTAGAAGGGTTATGCTCGATTAAAGAATTTATCATATATGTATATGTATATGATAGTTTATAATAATAAGTAAATAAATAAATAGATATATAAATAAATAAATAAATAAATATAAATAAATAAAAAATAATACTAATAATAATTAAAAGATAAAATAATTTTATATAATTATATTTTTTATATAATTTTCTAAATATTTTTTTTTGTACTTTAATATATCATATATAACAATATATTGTAAATATATACATAATATAAATTTAATAAATATATATTTTAATTTTTTATATTTAAAATTTTATTAGTAATTTTTTTTTTTTTTTTTTTTTAATTTCATTAAAAAAAAAAAAAAAAAAAAAAAGTAAAAACTAAATTTCAAATTAATAATATTTATTTTTTCATTTTTTTTTTATGTTAAAGATAAAATTATTTATTTATTTTTATATTCAAAAATAAATAATATATTTTTTTTAAAAAAAAAAGATATATATTTTATAAAAATATTGATAATATAAAGTTA
>JACVTC010000025.1:840000-850000 GCA_016946835.1 Neocallimastix lanati (nom. inval.)
ACATTTAAAGAATGATAATATATCTTGTTTAGAACATTATAAACAGGTAGAATTTTTTGAAATAAAATATAATAATTTTAAGTTTTATTTTAATTTTTTTTTTTTTTTTAAACTTAAAAATTTTATACTAATATAAAATTTATTTTTAATTAATATAATAATTAAAATATTAATTTATTTAAATTTATTTTATTTTGTTTTATTTCTTTTTTTTGTTTTTTTTTAAAAAAAAAAGCTTATGGAGATTGATAAAAGAGAATCAATAGTACTTTATGAAAGACATTCTATGGATGAGCTTAATAGTATTTATAGGCATGTTAAAAGATTATCAAGTCGAGTTTCAGATTGGAAAAAGAAATATAAAAAATATATGAATGAAAATAAATACCCAAATATTTCATACCTTCAACAACTTTTAAATATGACAGAAAAATTCCCATATACCATAAAAGAAATTAATACTTTAAAAAGTTATATAAAAGTAGTTGATGTATGGTTGAAAGAAGCGGAAACTTTACTTTTAAGAGATAAAAGAAATGTAAATAAAGAAAATTTGAAACCTAGATCTCTTAATCAAATTAGAACACTGATAAATAGGGCAGAAATGTATGCATTTGATTCCATAGAAATTAAATCATTAAAATCTTTATATGATTCCGTTTTAAATTTCCAAATTGATGTTTCAACACTTCTAAAATCACCACAAGATAAACTTTCTTTGAATGAAGTAAAAGAATTAGTTAGAAAAGGTAGAGATTTAGATGTTGATATTCCAGAAATGCAGAAATTAGAATTACTTTATGAAAATTTAGTTTGGCAAAGAGAAACGGATTTAGTTATTATTGATGGTGAGATTGAAGCAGATTATAAAACGGTAAATCATTTAATTGAAATGGCTAAGGAATGTAAAATACCTTCTGATAATAAAATATTTATAGATCTTTGTCATGAAAAAGAAAAAGCTGATGATTGGAGAGCAAGAGCTGAGAAATTAATGGCTCAAGATGAAATAGATATGAAAGATTTAGATAGTATTCTCGATGAAATTAATGATATTCCAAATATTGAAGGTTTAATGGAAGATCTTAATAATATGCAAATAAAGGCAGAAGATTATATTGATATGGCCAAAATGTATTTAGATGATGATGAAAATAATGTAATAGATGATCAGGTACTTCCGTCTGCTGAAATAAAGAAAGAAATTAAAGAAGAAAAAGAAAATAATAATAATAATCATAGTAATGATAGTAATAATAATGATAATAAAGATACGATAGAAAAGAAAGATATTATAAGAGAAGATATTTCAAATAAAAATAATAATGAAAATGCTCTAAAAGATACATTAAATGTTAAAATGGAAATTACTCATGATGGTGAAGAGAATGATCAAGAGCTTTGTCGTTATTTTGATAATGATCATGAAGAGGATGATAATACTCTTTACGAAGATAGTATGGATATAGGAAAAGATGATTATCAAAAAATAAAAAGGAATAAAGAAAGAATTGCTTCCAGACAGAAAGAAAAATCAAAATTCGATTTAAAATTTATTCTTAATAATTCACCTTCAAATCAAAATTCAGATAATGATATCGATAAGGCTCTTAATAATGAGGTTAATAATCTTATTTATAATTCGTTACATGATGCCGTGGATGAAATTGAGAAGGGAACTTCAACAAACATAGGAAATAATAATATAGATAATCCTAATATAGATACTTCTTCTGAAGAAAAAATTTATGAATTACCACCAAAAATAATTGATATTCCATTATGGAAGAAAAAAAATGGCTTAGATGAGAATTATAATATAAAAGAATCAAAAAAATCCGGTAGTAGAAAAAAGGATAAGAAAAATAGAAAGAAAAAGGTTATTTTAACAATGGAAGATTTTAATAGTTTTATTGAAACTTTGAAGTCGAATAAAGTAAAAATTGATGTTCAAAAGAAATTAATGGATAAATATAATGATATTCAGGAACTTTTTGAACGAGGTAAAAATTTCTTTGATCATGAAGAAGATAGTTCATTTATTGAAATATTAGATGATGTTTTAGATAATATTGAAAATTGTGTTCAAACTTTAAATCTTATTCATGAGGAAATCACCATGGAAGAAAATGATACGAAAAATTCTAATCGTGACAGTAAAAAAAGTAATAATAAAAGTGATGGTAATAAATCAAAATCAAGTTCGAATAAAAAAAAAAATAATCATTCAGTAACAAATGCTTATTGTTTTTGTAGAACCTCGGGTGAAGGCTTCATGGTTGCATGCGATATTTGTAATGAATGGTATCATGGAGAATGGTAAGTGAAAAAAAAAAAAAAAAAAAAAAAAAAAAAAAAAAAAAAAAAAAAAAAAAAAACTAATGAATTAAACATACAAACAAACAAATAAACAAATAAATAAAAAATAATAATAATAATTAATTTATATTATTTTATATACATCAAATATTTTTATATTATATTATATATTATAAATTATTGAATTATTGAATTATTGAATTATTGAATTATTATTATTATTATTATTATTTTTTTTTTTTTTTTTTTTTTTTAATTTTTTTATAATATATAATAATAATTAGTTTAAATTTATCAAAGAGAGATGCAAAAAATAGAAAAAATTTTATATGTCCATTATGTGATTTAAATCAGCCAAGATTTAATGCAAATCGTAAAAGGCCAACTTTAAATGAAATAGAAAAATTAATTAAAGATCTTGATTCTCATAGAAAAATTTTTATCCCAGAAAAAATAACATTAGTAAGAATTGTCGAATTAATTTATGGATGGAGAGAACGATTATATGAAGAACTCTCGAAACCTTTTGAATCACTAACTCTTACTAATGTTAAATCACTTTTAAGAAATACCGAAGGAATGATGGTTAATCTTAATAAGGAAACTGATATTCTTTATTCACTAGTAAAAGAAATAAAAATTTTAATGGAAAAACCAAAATTAAATATCAAAAGTAAGAAAGAGAAAAAGAGAGAAAAAGAAAAAGAAATAGATAATGAAGAAGAAAAAGTAAAAGATAATGATGATGATGAACAATTTGAAAGTGATGAAGCTGAAAAAAATAATAAAGAGAAAAAGAAAAATAAAGTATTAGAGAATAAAAAGAAATCAATAAAGTTAAGTAGTCAAGATAAATCTGAAAGAAGTAATAGTAGTAATTGTAGTAAAAAGAAGAATAAGAATTCTAATAAATCATCTAAAAAGAAGTATTACTGCATTTGTCAACAAGAATATGATAAAAATAATCCAATGATTGCTTGTGATAGTTGTCAAGAATGGTATCATTTTTCATGTATTGGATTATCTGAAGCAAAAGTTAATGAAATTGATCAATTTATTTGTCCTGTTTGTGAAGAAAAATTTGCTAAGGAGGAGGATAAATTAGTTAAAAGTAATAATAGTAATAATTGTAGTAATAAAAATGATAATAATAATTTAAAGAAAAGAAAAAGCAAGTCTTCTAATAAATCTACTGAAAATAGCTATCGAGAAAATGAATTACAAAATCCTTTGAAGAAAATAAAATTAACAATGAAAAAGAAAAATGATATAGATAAATCATCTTCTGTTGAATCTAAGCATAGTAACAGTAACAGTAACTCAATAAGTGAAAAATCAAATAAAAAGATTTTAATTAAAAAACTATCAAAAACTTCAAGCAAAAAAGCCAATGATCAAGAAGATTTTAATAATCTTTCTAGTAGTAGTAGTAGTAATAGCAGTAGTAGTAGTAATAGTAATAGTAATGGAAGTCTTAAGAATAGAATTTTATTTAAATCAACTAATCGTCAATATGATAAAAAATCAACCAAATCCATGAAAAAGGAAAACTCATCATCAATGAAACATGAAGAAACAGATGAAAATGAAAATGAAGATAAAAATGAAAATAAAAATGAAATTAAAAATAAAAATGAAATTGAAAATGATGAATCACATGATCAGTTATCTTCAAACGATATTTCATTAACAAAATCAAACGAAGAAAATGAAGAGGAAAACCAGTCCTCTTCTGTAAAGCAAGAAAATTCTAATAATAAAGAATTAAATAAAGAAAGTAATAAAGAAGTAAAAGATAAAGGAAAAAATTCAAATTTAAATGCAAATTCAGGTACAACTGCAGGAAATGGACCGAAGACTCATAAGAGAAGAACTCCAGAAGAATTACTTAATGAAAGATTATTGAAAAAAGAGAAACAAGAAAGAAAGAGATTAGAAATGGAAAAAGAAAGAAAAAGAAAGGAGGAAGAAAGAGAAATGAAGAGAAAGTTGAGACAAGAGAAAAAGGAAATGATGGAAAGATTAAAGAGAGAGAAACAAGAGAAAAAGAAACTTGAAAAGGAGAAGAAATTAATGGAAAAAATGGAATTGAAGGCGCTACAACAAGAAAAGCGTAATATAAAATTAGAAGAAAAAAAGAAAAGACAACGTCAAAAACAATTAGAAAATGAAATGGAAGGTAAAATAAATAAGAGAAAGAAGATTAAGAGTAATACAAGTGATACAAATATGCCTTCTAATTCTACAATGGGACCATTCCCTATGTTAAATAATAATGGAGGTTCTCGTCTTTATAATACTCAACCATTGGGAATAGCTCAACCTTATATACCCCCTCAATTAGTAAAACCAATTATTTCTGCATTTGGTGTCAATTCATCAAGTATACCATTATTTAATCCTCAACTTACAGTTAATATTAATAAACAACTCAATGATGGTAATAATAATTATGATAATAATAATAATAACAATAATAACAATAACAACAACAATAACAATAATGGTAATAATATTAATTTAAATTATAATAACAACAACAATAATAATAATAACAATAATAACAATAATAATAATAATAATAACAATTGCAACAACATTGATAACAATAATAATAACAACAACAACAATAGTAATAATAACAATAATAATAATGAATTTAATAATATATTGCGTAATAATGGTATTCATTCTCATAGTGCACCATCAAGTACTGTTAATTCAGAAAATACGACACCTACTTCTTCAAATCCTCCTACAAATAATAATGAAAATAATGGTCATACTCATACTATTAAAATTAAACCAAAAACCCATAATTTACCCGAAATTCAACCTAATCTTCAAACTTCAAATCATATACCCGTTCTTCCTCAATTTATATCAAAAGATTTGGCTCTTTGGTATGCAGCTCAATTTATGGCAGTTGCCTCTGGAAATATGAATAATATATCATTTAATAATAATAACAATAATAATAGTAGTAACAACAACAGTGATAACAACAACAATAATAATTTCAGTAATTTTAATAACAACATCAATAACGGTAATAATGGCATCAATAACAATATGAATTATAATAATTATAATAATAATACTCTTAATAATTATAATCCTAATCCTAATAATAATAATATGAATATTGATTCAGGAAATAACAACAATAATAACAACAACAACAACAACAACAATAATAATAATAATAACAACAACAACAATAATAATAATATTATTATTAACAACAACAATAATAATAATAATAATAATAATAATAATAATAATAATAATAATAATAATAATAATAATAATAATAATAATAATAATAATAATAATAATAATAATAGTAATGGGATGGGAAATATGAATATTAATTATGGAAATAATAACATTAGTAATTTTAATTTCAATAATAATAATAATAATAATATAAACTCTAATAATAATAATAATAATAATAATATTAATAATAATAATAATAATAATAGTAATAATTATAGTAATAATGTAATGATAATGAATAATATTGATAATAATTCTAATAAGAAAGGAACAAAAGGTAAAAAAGGTCGAAAACCAAAAAATAGTAAACAAAATAAAGGTAATGATAAACCAAATGACATTTTTCCATTTGGAAATAGATTACCATTTTATAATCAGTTACCACCTTTGAACCCATCATTCATTAATGGAATAAATATGAAAAATAATAGAAGATTTTCAATGCCTCAAATTGGTTATGGCTCCTCACTACCATTATTAAATTTACCTCTTATGAATAAAACACCTATAATGCCGCAACCTCCATTTAATACCATTATTAATAATAATAATAATAATAATTATAACAATAATAATATCCTCAACAACAACAATAACAATGGTATCAACAACAACAACACTAATAATAATAATAATAATAATAATAATAATAATAATAATAATAATAATAATAATAATAATAATAATAATAATAATAATAATAATAATAATAATAATAATAATAATAATAATAATAATAATAATAATAATAATAATAATAATAATAATAATAATAGTACCAATAATTTCAATAATAACATGAATAATTTTGATACTTTAAATAACAATATTAATAATAATAATAATTATACCAACAACAACAACAATAATAATAATAAAAATTACAGTAGTAATAATAATATTAATAACTTTAATAATATGAATAACAACAATAATTATAATAATAACAATAACTACTTTAGCAACAACTTTAATAATTATAATAATAATTATAATAATAATAACTCTAATTTTAATAATAATGGTTTTAATAATAACAATAATAATAATTATAATAATTATACCAACAACAACAACAACAGTAATACTAATAATTATAATAATAATAATAATAATAATAATTATAACATAAACAACATCAATAATTTCAAGAATAATAATAATATTAATAATAATGTTAATATTAATAATGATATTAATAATAATAATAAAAACCTTAAAGAAAATAACAATTCAGGAGGTAATACTATCATTAATAGTAATAATAATACAAATACTACTAATAATAATATTAACAATGATATTAATAATAATAATATAAACCCTAAAGAAAATAATAACTACAATGCAGATGGTAATACTCTCATCAATAATAATAATAATAATAATAATATTAAAAATACCAACCTTACTAAAAATGAAAAACTTAATTCAAATAATAACAATAACAATAACAGTAAAATGAAAGATATTCTCGACGTTAATAAAACCACTAGTACTGTCATTCATGATACCAACAATAATATTAAAAATAATTCTAACATGAATAATGATGAAAATAGTAAAAAAATAACTATTAATAATGATATCATAATAAATACCAATGCTAAAGATAATACTGATTATTTAAATAATAATAATAATAATAATAATAATAATAGTAACAATAATGATACTACCAATACTACTACTACTACAACCACTAATAATATAAATAATAATAATAAAGGTATATCTACTACCAATAATGTCATCAACAATAATGATAATAAAGAAATTGAAAATAATATTGAAAATAATAGTAATAAAAATATCAATATCAATAATAATAATGATGATGATGATAATAGTAATAAAAATATCAATATCAATAACAATAATAATAATAATAGCAATACTAAAAATAATGATAATAGCAAAGATAATAATAATAATAATAATAATAAGAATGATAAGAATGATAAGAATGATAAGAATGAAAATAGTCAACAAAAAATTGAACAAAATGTATAATATATTAAATTTAAATACTATTTCCTAAAATTATAGTTTAAATACCAATAATTATATATTTATCAATAAATATATTTATTTTTTATTTTTTTTTTATTTTTTTATAATATTTTATTTTACTCATTTAATAGTATAATGATTTATTCATTATCAAATTAAAAATGTTATAATAATTATGATGAAATGAAGTATATATATATATATATTATTATTATTATTATTATTATTATTATTATTTTTTTCATTTCTTTTTAATTATTATAATTATAATAATTAACAATAGTTAAAAATATATTTATAATTTTAATTTATTTATTATTATTATTATTATTATTATTATTATTTTTATTTTTAGTTTTTGTTATAGTTTCAGTTTTAGTTTTAGTTTTTTTTTTTTTTTTTTATTTTGTTATTATTTTAATTATAATAAATATTATAATTAAAATAAATTAACATAAAAAACACATATAAAAATATTTATTTTTTTTTTCTTTAATCAATTTATACATATATTTATATATATTAAATTATTTTATTATTAACACATACATAAAAATTTAATTTCTATTAAAATTTTCTATAAATATAAATAACATTAAAACATGTAATATTTATTATTTTTAATTTATTTTAAATAATTTTAACCTTTTTAATGTAATAACTTTTGTAATATTTCTTTAAAAAATATATATATATATATATATAATTCTATTTTATTATATATATATATATATACTTTACATTAGATTTAAAATTTATTATTATTTTTTATTCCTCTAATAGAATATAAATATATATAAAAAATTAAAATTAAAAAATCAAAATCAAACAAAAAAAAACAAACAAAAAAAACCAATCTATTAATTAATTAAATTATTATTTTTTTTTTTCTTTATTATTTATTATTTATTTATTTATTATTTATTTATTTATTATTAATTTATTATATATTATTTATTATTCATTTATTTATTATTTATTATTTAATTACTTATTATTTATTAATTTATTATTCCACGATTTGAGATAAAAAATGAATTTTTAATTCTTTTTTTCCTTTTTTTTTTTTTTTTTATTTATTAATTTATTGTCATATATTAATAGTTAATTGGAATATACTAATAAATTAGAATTTAATTTTATTTTATTTAATTTTATTTTATTTAATTTTTTTTTTTATCTTTTGGTAATACGTTTGACCGTAAAAATTTTAATTAATAAATTTTTAATGACTGAATTTTTATTTAAAAAAAAAAAAAAAAAAAAAAAAAAAAAAAGAAAATGATAGTAAATTATGTTAGAATTAACTATTAATAATATGGATAACAATTAATAATATGATAACAAATATTTTCAGTAATTATTAAATGATTATAATAATTTATTTATTATTATTAATAATTAAATAATAGAAAATTTTTATCATAAAAATAAATAGTAAGTAAATAAATAAATATTTACTTATTTATTTATTTATTTATTTATTTATATTTACATATAAATATATATATTTATATGTAAATATAAAAAAACTATTCTATTTTTCTTAAATATAATTTATTTTAATATTTAAAATATAATATATATATATATATTATAATCATTTTTTCAATTTGTATAAAGAGATTGTTTACGATTAAATTATAATTATTCTTTATTACTATTATTTATTTATTTTTTATTTCATTTATTTTTATCTTTTTTTTTTATTAATGTATAAATAAATATAATTATATATTTAATTTTATACTTTCAAGTTGCTTATACTGATAATTATACTAATAAATATATTGATGGTATGATTATAAGTAAAGATGAAGTATTAAAAATTATTAATCAATTTTATATTGAACTTTATTGTATATAAAAAGAAAAAAGTATATAAATTTCTGTGAACATAATAGTAATAAATTTTTTATTAACTTTCCAGATAAAAATAGAAAAAAAAAAATTAATAAAATATATTGCTTCAACTTTTACCTTACCTATGATAATGCCGCAATAGGAAATTGTAGGAATGAAACAATTAATGAAAATGGAGGAATTTATTCAACTTCCTATAATAGTGATTCACAATATTTATTTGGTAAAATATTTTAATAAATTATTGCATTGTTAATGAAGAAAATTCAATAATTTATTTCGATTTAATTTATACACCTAGTACCTATATACTTAAAAGGTAGAAGTACCTCTATGTATTGTGGCAAATCATGTAATAATGATGAATACTCTTCTAAATTATGTATAAATAATATTTTTTTCAACAATTTATTAACAGTCTTTCTGATAGTAATGGAATGGCAACTATATCAATACTTTCTTTACTATT
Organism: Neocallimastix lanati (nom. inval.); assembly: GCA_016946835.1. Lineage (NCBI taxonomy): Eukaryota > Fungi > Neocallimastigomycota > Neocallimastigomycetes > Neocallimastigales > Neocallimastigaceae > Neocallimastix > Neocallimastix lanati (nom. inval.). The sequence goes on from JACVTC010000025.1 coordinate 849,947, forward strand.
TGGAATTATATTAATTTCAATTATAGGTTGCTGTTGTGTTTAGTGTTGGAATAA
>JACVTC010000025.1:852500-877500 GCA_016946835.1 Neocallimastix lanati (nom. inval.)
ATATATTATACTAACTTCAACAGATTCAATTGGTTCGATGAAACCAGCTAATATAAATTATAAATATAATATATAATAATATATACATTAAAATATTATAAATGATATATATTAATCATTTTATTTAAATTTTTAAATAGAAATAAATTTATTGAAATTATTATAAATAATACTTTATAATACAAATACAAAAAAAAAAAAAAAAAAAAAAAAGTAATAATAGTGATAATTAGAATACTAATAAAAATATTGATTACTGTTAACTTACCAATACAGGAATACATATTCTTAGTCCAATTCTTATGACGACCGAGTAAAACTTTCTTACCATCCTTGGAGATAATAAGAACAATAATAACTGGATCAGTTCTATTTTATTATTATTATTATTATTATTATTATATATACATATATATATAAGTAATAATAGAACGGAGATATAATTTTAATAAGTATTTTAATATTATTAATTTTATTTAAAAAATATCTATATATATTGCATCATTTATAACAAAATTATATATTAATATTATTATTATTATTATTATTATTAAATATAAACCTTGGGAAACAATAATTATTTAAGTGTTTATTAGAGTAACATTCTGGATCTGGGCATACATGTTTATGTCCGGATTGAATAATTTCTATATATTGAATAATTGTCAATTAATACATATATATATTAATATTTAAGTATAAGAAAAAAAAAAAAAATACAAACAATAGTGATATTTTTTTTTAATAAAAAATTAATAATTATTTTTTTTATAATTATAATAAAATAATTTGAAACCTTATATATTATTTTTTTTTTTAAAAATTATTATCTTTATAATGATAATGATAATAATAATAATAATAATAATTAAACTGGATTCTTACTAGTTTTCTTTCCACAAGCTGGACAATAAACATTACGGATGTTCCAATCGACCATAGCTCTACCTTGAGCAACAATAGCAGCATCGGTAGGTGGAAGTGAGAAAGTATGTGGACGCATTGGAAGGAATTCATATTTGTTTTCAGCAATAACTATTATATACACATATCAAATTAATTATTATTAATAGAATTATTATTATTATAAATACATTATTTAGCTAATAATTTATATATATATATGTATAAAGTTGAATTATAAAGATATTATATATATATATATATATAAAAACTTTATAATTCAACATTTATATTAATTTATATTTAAAAAGAAGACTGTATTATTATTTTATTTTTATAAAATAATATATATTTTATTTTTTTACTTTTTTCAATTACTGGTTCATGGTCTGTAATGTATTGAGTGACGTTGATAGCAAAGTAAGCAATGCTTGTTTGTTCATCAATACCTAAGAAGATAGGAACATTATCTTCAGTGAAGCATTGGCTAATTTGACTGTAATTGAAGTAAGCAACTTCATCAGATTTATCTAAAACTTTTAATAAAGGATTCAAATTATTATATAAAATATATTTTGAAGTAGGATTTTGCTTCAAACCATTAATATATTCTTCATTTCCACGTTTAGCACTGTGACGATTTAAATAGTTTTCAGAAAAAAAGTTTGGTTTTGGTTTTGGGAATCTGAAGACCATGATTAATTTTATATTTAATTATTAAATAATAATAACTTTTTTTTTTTTTAATTATTATAATATATATAGGAAAATATATATAAAATAGTTCACTTTCAGTAACTTTTTTTTTTTTATTTTAATGAAAAAATATTAAAATATAAAAAAAAAGATTTTATAATATATATACTTTAATATAATATAAAAAAAAAAAAAAGTTTTTTTTTTTTATTTTTCATTATACATTAATATACATGAATGTATTACACATTATATATTACTTTACAATGAATGAAATTTTAATCCAATTAAAAAAAAAAAAAAAAAAAAAAAAAAAAAAAAAATTAATTAATAATTAAAATTATTTAATTATATTAAATAATGTTAATATTTAAACTTATTTTAAATCCGCACTCGGAATTAACATATAAGGTTTCTAGATCGTCCCCGCCAGACTACCTCTTGAATTGTTTTTTTTCTTTATAAATGAAGTTGGTGTTTGTTCACTATAATAAGTATTCCTATTGCTAGACTATATAATTGTTAAGGCAGAGATCACTTGATCTGTGAGAGGATTAGTGTAGTTGTTCCTTCCTCAATGATGATTCAAGAGATCACTGAAAAGAAGTCCATGTATAGGAAATGTCTTTTATATATAAGTCTTTGCTTAGAGATAGGTCCGTCGATGCCAAAAAGGTACGGTAAAGAATCCAATGATAATTTGATATATTTAAAAGGGAGACCGGAGGCCCTACTGTCCTCTCCTCTCTTTAATTCCAGGTCTAAAAAAAAAAAATTAATATCAGATATATATTCATTATGAGTATCAAGCATAAATAAATACTAAAGACATCAACAACAAAAATTTTTGATCAAAAAAAAAAATATATATATATATATATATATATATTAAATAGATAAATATAAATACAGTATATATATGAAAGTCTATTCCTTTTATTAATATTATTTTTTATATTCTCTATTTACTATTGTAATATTTCATCATCTTTTAATGAATTTTTTTCTCCTCTTAAAAATGTTTATATATAATTTAAAGATAAAAAAAAAAATAATAAAAAAAAGATAGCATTATCATTAATAATAAATTTAATTTAAATATTTTATTTTGTATAGTAATTATTATTAATTATGATTATTAATTATTAATTATTGATATATAAATATATATTTTTTTAATATAATTTCTTTTTGTTAATTATTAAAATGGCTTATTGTAAGTAATTAAAATTAAATATAAAAAAAAAAAATATAAAAAAAAAAATTACATAAAAACAATAAAAAATATTAAATAAAATCTTATTATTAATTATTATTATTATTAAATAATGTTTAACATGCCCTTCTTCATATTATTATTTATTTAATATTTTAACAAAATATTAAATTTAACGATATACAATTTAAAGATAGATATATATATATAGATGTATGAATGAATATATATACTATTTTATATATAATTTAAAAAGCAACAAAGTTTAATTAACTAATTACTTTCTTTTTTATTTTATATTAAAAATTCACTTCAAAATTAATATTTCATTAAATAATAAAAATAATAAATAATAAATAATAAATAATAAATAATAAATAATAAATAATAAATAATAAATAATAAATAATAAATAATAAATAATAAATAAATAATAAAAAAAATTCTTAGTTTCACAAATTATTAATCATGAGTTAGATTATATATATATATATATATAATTTCAAAAACTTATGATAATTATTATTATTATTTCATATATTTTATTATAATTTTTTAACTTATTTTATTTTTATTCTTCTATAATTTATTTACTTATTTATTTTATTTTCTATCTTTTATTATTATTATTATTTTTATTTTTTTTTTTTTTTAGATTTAGAGTTTAGTGTTTAAATTCTATTAAAAAAAATCAATAAAAAAATAAAAAAAAAAAAAAAAAAAAAAATTATAAATAAAATAAAATAAAACAAAAATTAATAAAAAAAAATTTTTTTTTTATTATTATATAACAAATTAAATGCTTATTTTATAATACAAATATTATAAATGTTAGGCATATTTTTATACATTGGTAATTATGATAATTATATCATATTATATTAAAACAATATTTATATATATATATATTTATATACTTTTTTTTTTTTTTTTTTTTTTTTTTTTTTTTTTATCATTATCTATTTTCTTTTTATACATATGTAATTTGTATATATTTAAAAATATTTTCAATTTCTATTTTTTTTTTAATATATATATATTTTTTTTCATGTTTCTTTATTCATCTTTTTTTTTCCTTTTTTTTTTTTTTTTTTTTTTTTTTTTTGAATAATTTTCTTTTCTTTTATCTTCATTTATCTCTTTGAAATTTTTTTTCTTGTAAAATTAAAAAAAAAAAAAAAAAAATAAAAATAAAATAAAATTAAGAGTATATTATAAAGAAACAATTAAAAAATATTATTTTTAATTCTTGTAGGGACGTTTTCCATTATTACTTCCACCTCTTCTATTACCCATATTATTTGAATCATTACTACCTCTACTACCACCAGAATAGTTTCTGTTATAGTCTGATCTACCACCACGGTTATTATATGATGAATTCATTCTACCATTACCATGATTTTTATTATTTCTCTTTCTTTCTTCAATATTAATCTTAGTACCTTTAATGGTAAATTCACCTCCTTGAACTGCCTTACGAGCTTGTTCAACTGTAGCAAATTCGACAAAGGCATAATTCTATTAATTAATGAATAATTTTAAATATATAAATATATAAATATATAAATATAAATAAATAAGTTATTATATTAAATTATATATTAGAATAATTGTTAAGATTATCAAATATACTTTATAATTTATATATTATTTTTTTTTTTAATTAAATAATTTTTTTTAAAAAATTTATTCTTTTTTTTTTTAAATATTTATTTTTTTTTTTTTTTATTTTATTTTATTATTATTATTATTATTCTTTATTTATATTATACTATTTATATTTCTTTTATTCAATAATCTATATTACCTTTACTGTATTAATTTCAACATTCTTAATATCACCAAATTTAGTTAAAGCATTAGAAATTTCTTCCTTACTAACAGTAAATGGTAATTTAATGAAAACAGTGTAAGAATCCTTATCTTGATTATTATTATTATTATTTCTATTATCTTGATGTTTTTGAGCAGGGACAGAAGCGGCTTGTTTTACAACAAAAGAACTTTTAGAACTATCGCCTTGAATAACCTTACTATATGATTTAGTAGCATTACTTGGAGTAGAAACAACTGAAGAATAGCTTATTGGACGATTTTGGGCTGGAGTAGTGTTTGTGGTTGTATTAGTAGCAGTGGAAGCTGCTGGTTTTTCAGCAGCAGCAGCTACTTTAGCAGCGGTTGGTTTTGGAGCTTCAGTAGTAGATTCTTTAGTAGCTGGAGCAGCTTCCTTCGTTTGGGCAGATTTTTGAGCTGGAGCAGCTTGAGCCTTAGCAGCTTGTGATTTATTAGCACCTTCATTAAATTTCTTTTCTTTAGCTGGTTCTGGTTTAGTTTCCTCAACTTTTTCTGGCTTTGTTCCTTTGACTTCTGGTTTAGCTGGTTCTTCTACTTTTGTTTCTTCTTTAATTTCTTCTTCTTTTTCTTCTTCAGTTTGTTGTATTAATTCTTCACATTCTTCATTTACTTCATCTTTTAAATTTCTGAAAATATCATTTAATACGTAATAACCATTCTGTTGAACGGCAAGGAAAAAGGTTTGTGCAAATTTAATAGCTTGTTCGTCTCTATTTAACATTTCACCAAGAACTTGAACAATAATACCTCCATTATTGGATGGTTGACTATCAACATTTGAAACAACAACTCTACATTCTTTGTAATCAATATCTCCAATTCTCTTTCTTATTTCCTGTTTATTTACAATATTTTTATTTTATTTTATTTTTTTTAAGCAAATAAAAGTATTATTATTGTTGTTGTTTTTGTTATTATTATTTGTTGTAATTTGTTATTTTTAACGTAAATATTTCATTCATTTGCGAAATTATAAATATAATTTAAAGATATGATAATAAATTATCAATTATTACATTGAAATTATTAAATTAATAAATTATAATAAAAATAAATTTAATAATTAAATTGTAAAAAAAAGTTATATATATATATATATATATATATAATTAATTTCTTATTTATCAAAACTATAAAACTTTCTTAATAATAAAATTACCTCTTTTCCATGACAATATTGTGTAGATTCACCTTCAAGACCATAACAGAAGTAGGAATTTGTACCATAAAATTTATATAATGATTCTGGTTCATGATGCATAATGGTATAATATTCTTGAACAAATTCCCAACCAATTTCAAAGGCTCTTTTTTCAACACTTTCTTCAGGTGCACTCATGTTGACTTTTTTTTAATAATATTAAACTTTTTGATATTTTAATAATAATAATTAAATTATAGAATTTAAAATATATTAAAGATAAAAAAAAAATAATAAATTAAAAATAAAAAGTATTAATATTTAAATTTATTTTAATTTAAAATTAACTTATTGTATTGTTTATATAAAAAATAAAATTAAATTTTATATAATAAATCCATTAAATTAAATAAAATATTATTTATATTAAATAATTCCATTGTTTTTTCCTTTATATATATTGAAAGGTTTTTCATATTTTTTTTTTTTTTTGAAATAATATTGGATTAAATAAATGTACTATACATTTCCGCAAGATCTTCGAATCAATTTAATTCAATTAAAATTTCATATAATTTAAGAAATTGTTCTTAAATGAATAATAAGTTATTATTCCTTATATTTATTTAATAACTTTTAAATACAAAAAATGAAGATTATGTGTATTTATTATGATCAAATCATATAATTTATACATAGGATTAGTTTATTTTTTTTAAAAAAATATTTGATTAATATTATGATTTAAATTTTATTATTTTGACTTATTTTATTTATAGAAATTAAAACAGCCATTTATGATCGTTTAAATTCTTTGTTTTTATTATGTCAATATATCAATTATATCAATATTTCGGTTTACTTATTTCTTTTTATTAAAATAATTTATAAATAAACAAAAAAAAAAACATTGATATTCAATGATTTATATTTACTGTATTAAAATATATTATTATTTTTCTGTATATAAATAAATTCAATTAGTTTGATATAATATTATTTATTTTTTTTTTTTTTTTGTAATATATTTTTTAATTCCATTGGTAATTATTTTGATTAAATTTTTGCCCTAATTTTCAGTACCACCCATTTAAAATATTCTAATTATTCAATGGAATATTATAGATTTATTTTATATTTATTTATTTATTTATTTATTTTATATATATATATATATATTTTTTTTTTTTTTTGTTTACCTTTTAAATTTAATTTATATAATCTTTTTAAAAATAAACAATAAAAAGAAGAATGGTATATATTAAAATTTATTTAAAAAAAAAAAATAAAGTAAAAAATAATTTAAAATAATAAAAATATAATTTAAATTTCCTTTCAATTTTATTTATAATCTTTAAATTAATTTCTATTCTATCTTTAAATATTATTTATTAAGAAAACAAGGAATAAAAAAATAAAAAAAATATATATATATAAAATAAATAAATAAAAAATTTTTTTTTATAATAATTTTATCTATCTCAAAAATTTTATTTAATAATAATATTAATAATAATAATAATATTAAAAATTTAATTATTTAAATAATTTTAATATTGAAATTGAAACGGTCATTGATTTTATATTATTGATTCAAATATAATATATTAATTATTGATGAATATTGAAATATTTATTTATTTATTAATATTATTTACTTATTTATTTTGATATTTATTTATTTATTTATCTATTATTATAATTGATACATTAGTAATATAAAATTTAGAAAAACATTAATAATTAATAATAATTGATATATTTCGTTTATTTATATAATAATACTTTAGTATTGTGGTTGGTTAACAAGGAGAAAAGCGGATAGTTCATGATATTATATTTTATATAGAACATATATCACGTGAATGCATTTATATATTATTTAAAAGTATTGTTAAAATAATTTTATAAACTAATTTACATAAAATAAAACATAAATATAAATAGATTTATATTTATTAAGTAATTATCAATAGTAAAAATAATTGATATATGTTGCTTATTTATCTAATATAATAATACTTAGGTATTATGGTTAACAAGGATAGATTCATTTCTTTTTCCTTCTGAAAAACAATCACAACATTTTAAACTATTTAAATTTATTATTTTTAATGTTATTTAATATAATTATTGAAAGTCCCTTTTTTTTTTTTTTTTTTTTATTCTCATTTCAATTTCTTTTATTTTATTTTATCATTTTAATATATCCTTTTTTGTAATCTTTTTTTTTTATTTACTATTTTTATATATATTAAATTTAATTGATTTTTCTATTATTTTCTATTTTTATATATATTAAATTTAATTGAATTTTATTTATTTATTTATTATTTATTTATTTGTTTATTATTTATTATTTATTCAATTATTTATTATTTATTATTTATTATTTATTATTTATTATTCAATTATTTATTATTTATTATTTATTCAATTATTTATTATTATTATTATTATTATTTATTATTTATTATTTATTATTTATTATTTATTATTTATTATTTATTATTTATTATTTATTATTTATTATTTATTATTTATTATTTATTATTTATTATTTATTATTTATTATTTATTATTTATTATTTATTATTTATTATTTAATTATTTATTATTTAATTATTTATTATTTATTATTTAATTATTTATTATTCCATTATTTATTATTACAAATAAAATGTTAAGATTAAAAAAAAATTGGACTTAATAAATTCTACATTATAATATTTTATTATATGTCTAAAAAATTAAATACAAATTATTAAAAAAAAAAAAAAAAAATGGAGATTTTGAAAATTGGACTTTTGAAATAAAAAAAAAATTATAATAAAAAAAAATTAGGAAGAAAAATTAATTATATCACTAATAATAATATTGATAATAATAGTTTATCATAATAATTATAACACGTTATTTATATATATATATTTTTATTTATTATATATATATTTAGAAAAATGAAATGAAATGTAAAAAATATAAAATTAATATTAAAAAAAATAAATAATAAAAATAAACTTTTTTTTGTTTGTTTGTTTGTTTGTTTTATTTTGTTTTATTTCTTTATTTTTTTTTTTATTATTTATTTTAGATACATATATATTTTATTATATAGTTATTTATTATTAAAGATGATAATATTAACTTAAAATATATATATTATTATTATACATAAATTATATTAATAATAATAATAATTATTCTTTCATAAAATTATATGATATATAAATTTATATCATAAATAAAGAGGTATAATAATAATAATTAATACAAAATTTTACAGTATCTAAAATTAGTTTAGTATTAAGAATATATATATATAATCTAATATAAAAGTAAATAAGATGATAAAAAAGATAAATAAATAAATATATATATATCTCAATACATTGTTAAAAACTTTGGAACTAACATTCTAAAATAATATCAATACATTGTTAAAAACTTTGGAACTAACATTCTAAAATAATATCAATACATTGTTAAAAACTTTGGAACTAACATTCTAAAATAATATTTTACTAATAATGAATATTTTCATTTTTTATAAAAACTTCTAAAAAATAAATAAATAAAAATAAAACAAAAAATAAAACAAAAAATAAAAAAAAAAAAAAAAAAAAAAAAAAAGCTATAATTTTTTTTTGTCGTAATAGAATTATTATCGTTATCATTATTATTATCATTTTAAATAAAAATTTCTTTATATACATAATTAAATAAATTAATAAATAAATAAATGAAAAAAGTAAAAAGTAAAAAGTAAAAAAAAAAAAAAATAAAATTTGTTTAATGAAAAAGTGTCGTTTGCAATAATAGAGTTGATTTTGATTGTTGTTTTTGTTTTTCATATATAAAACTGAATAATTGTTGAATAAATAAAAATAATTTTTTTTTATGGGTAGTTGTTATTTAATTTTTTTTTTTTTTTTTTTTTTTTTTTTTTTTTTTTTGATAGTAAAAAAATTTTATACGTAGTGATTATTTAATTTTTTTTTTTTTTTTTTTTTGATACTGCGTAAGCTTTATGCGATAGATTAAAAATAATTAAAGTTTAAAAGAGAGAGAGATTAAGAGAGAAAAAAAAATTAAAAATTAAAAATTATATTATTAATATAATATTTTTAATAAATAGTTTCCTCCCTCTCTTTTGTTGCTTGATATTGTTATTAATCTTTACGAAAAATATAAAAATGAAAAAAAAAAAAAAAAAAAAAAACAATAAAATTAATAATAATAATAATAATAGAATAATAATAATATCTTATACTAGTTTTATTCATTTATTTGTTCATTCACATATTTAAACTATTATTATTATTATTATTATTTTATTATTATTATTATTATTATTATTTTATTATTTCTTCCCTTTTTATAGTAGGACTTTTTTTTTTTAATTGTTTTCCTTAGCACCATATTTTAATAATAATTCAATTAATTCTTGATTATTATTCTTACGAGCTATCATAATTGGTGTTTCATTATTCTTATTAGCCGCATTAACATCAGCTCCATGTTGTAATAAAACTTCAGCAATAGCTGTACTATTTTGAAGACAGGAAAGAAAGAGGGGTGATTCCTCTAAATTATTCTTTAAATTAATATCGATATCGGGTTGTTGAAGAAGACGTTTCACAATAGGTAAATTCTTTTTCCAACATGCCATAACTAAAGCTGTTTCTCCTTTATCATTTCTTAAATTGACATCTGCATGACATTGAAGTAATCGTTCAATCACATCATTTAACCCCTTTTTACAAGCGAGAACTAAGGCGGTTTCATCATACTTATTTTGATAGTTTGGATCAGCATTATAATCCAAAAGAACTAAAGCAGATTTAGGTTGACTTTTCTTACAAGCTAAAATAAGTAAGGTATACAAGGCATTATTTTGCATATTTGGATTTAGACCATATTGAAGCATAGTTTCTAAGGCTTCTGCATTATCAGAAAAGAATAAAAGAGTGAAGGCAAACATATCTATACTGAGGGTAGTCATTGAAGTGGGACGGGTCTTATTATAATCCTTTATTTTTTCAATAATTTTTACTCTTTCCTTTTCATCCGTATAATTTGATTTAACTTGCTGGAAAAGTTCATCAGGTAAATGATAGAGATTACCCTTTTCTTGTACAAGATTTTTATAAAATTTTTCAATTTCTTCTAAATCCTTATTGTAGCAAGCTGTTTTTAATGGTTTTAAATAATCATCTGGTTTAGGTTCACCTTTAAAACTACTTTGAGATCTAGAACGTTTAACAATTTTTGGATTACTTGATGTTGATATGGATGTTAATGATGATTTTGATGTTAAAAATGATGACGAGGCTGAGGTTGAAGTTGAAGTTGATTTTGGTAATGTAGAAGCAGAAGTAGAAGAAGAATTAGAATTGGAAGCAGTAGCAGCGGCATTAGCAATAGCTTCATTTTGTACTTTTTCTTTTGCTATTTCAATAAGTAAATTAGTTGTATATTCTGTATCAGATTCTTCTTCTTCTTCTTCTTCTTTTTTTTCATTATTATTATTCGTTTTAAGAAATTCATCATATATATTATGGGGAGACTTTTCATTGTGGAAAGCTTTTTTCAAATTATAACTGGAAAGCTTCTTATGAAAACCGATAGTATGTTCTGAAAGATTACTGGAATGGTTACGATTAAATTTAGATTCATTTACATTTTTCTTTAATCTTGATGGGGAGGAAGATGAAGTATGAGAACTTTGATTTTCATTTGGTACAGTAGTTTTAGTATTTTTAGTATTATAGGATTTTCCATGCACCTTAACAGAATTGGAAGGATTGACAGGACTGATAGGGTTTGCAGTTGCACTTTCAGTTGAAATTTCATTTGCAGATGTAGATGGAGATGTAGATGTTGCTTCATTCTTGATAATTTTTTCAAATTTATTGGTACGATTAGTAAGTAATTCAGGATTAAAACTTATATTTCTAGTATGATTAGTCAATCTTCCAGAGGTAGCAACATGATTAAATTTATTCGTGATACCTTCATTAAAACTTTCATGACGAGAATGCTTTTTATTAATATAGGTATCACCAGTTACTGATCCTGGAGTATTCATAAGTTTTCTATTAAATTTAAGGGAAGGTTTATTACCATTCTTCAGTTCGTTTATGTGGGATAAGCTACTATTGCTAACAGCAGAAGAAAATCCATTGGTAATACTTAAACTAGCTGCATTCCTAGTATGACTTTTATTGAGGAAGGTCTTCTTATCCTCATTTCTTATAATATTTTCATTTAAACTAAGCGTTGAACTTTTGTTCTTCAAAGCGGAAAGGTTCTTGAAATGAGAAAATAATAAGGAAACGATACTCTTATACTTATATTCTCTAGCAATATTCAATGGAGATTTACCATTTTTATTTTTAAAGGAGACACTGGCTTCATTTTCCAATAATAAACTAGTTAACTTTTTATTATTATTTCTGATACTGTGAAATATGGCCGTCTCTCCATTTAAATCATATCTCTTGTTAATGATAGCATGGTGCTCTATTAAAATTTTAGCAATTTTATAATTATTCATACGACAGGCAGCAATTAAAGGTGTTTCCAATTGAACATTTAAGGTATTAATATTAATATTTTCACATTTTAAAAGTTCATGAATAATTTCTAAATTATTTTCATAGACGGCAATCATGAGAGCAGAATTTCCATTTAAATTTTGAATATTAATATTGATGGAGTCATCAGAAAGTAATAATTGAACAATAGAGGTATAATTTTTTTTACAAGCATTATGTAGGGCTGTATTACCATAACGATCCATCTTATTAATATCTAAATCCAAATTTAACTGACGATTTTCATGAAGAAGTAATTCCACAACATTTCTTAACCCATAACGACAAGCTAAAATAAGAGCAGAATCCTTGAAGTCATCGGTAAGATTAATCTTGGCTCGATGGTGTAAAAGAGTCTTTAAAATATCACAATAATTATCATCTACTAGAACACTAGTATCCATTACTTTATAATGTTTATCAAATGAGTCTTTATGACTTAAAACGGGAAGGTCAGTATTGATTACATTTATATTTCTTTTATTATTAATTTTTTCCTTATTAAAACTGCTATCATGATCATGATTACCATCATTACTTTCATTCTCAGAAGTTTTAATATCAATAGTTTCAATATCTGAAAGGGTATCATCATCACTTTCATAGATGAAAGTAGATTGATCATGATCTTCTTCTTCTTCGTTATCCGATTCATTTTCCATATTATAAAGAACTCTAGAATAGTAATTGTTATCAATTATAGAAGAGGCGTTTGAACTTTTATTATTAGCTAAGGTGGTGACAGAAGAAACGGAAGAAGCCACACTCATACCATCCTCTTCATCTCTACTTTTATCAAGATCAGAATCCGTAGAGCAGAGAGGAGCATTTGAATTCATGATTTCATCTTCAAAAGTATTGATCTTCATATCCTTCAATATCTTTTTCAATGTATAAATTAAAGGCGTATTCTTTTCTGAACCGAATTTAACATCTACATTAATATTAATATCTAAAAGGAGATTGATGATTTCAATATTGGAAGTATTAATAGCATTCTTTAATAAATTTTCATTTTCATTCCTTAATAAGAGAGGGCCACCATAGTTAATAAGAGTCTTGATAATAAGAATATTTTCATTTTCAATAGCGATACGAAGTGGAGTTTTGTTATCACTGGTAACATGATGAATATCTATATTACGGCAAGTTAATAATAATTTAACAATTTCGAGTTGACCTTCTCTTATAGCTAAGGTTAAAGCATTTTCTCCACGATTCACACAATTTAAATCAGCTTTATGTTTCATCATAAATTTAGCCAATTTAACGTAGCCATGACGACAAAATTCCATGAATAAAGTATTTCCCTCCTTATTTCTAAGAGTAAGAATTAAATCTTTTTTATTTGGACTTCTACTTTCAATTTCAATAATATCTTTAAGAAGATCAGGATGAGACATTAGTTGGAATAAGATATATTCATCATTGATATCCTTGACAAGGGTAGATGCCCCATATTCAATTAAAGTCTTAATTAAATTAACATTTTCACTAGCTAAGGCTTCCTCGATTGGGATCCTTCCATCCTTATTTCTAATATTCAAATTAATATTTTTATTCATAAGAGAGGAAATAATATCATAACGACCTTTAGCAATAGCAGAGAATATTGGGCTGTTGTTTTGATTATTTTGATTATTAACGTTAACATTGGACTGTAATATTAAATCAATTAAATTTTTATTTCCATTTTCAATAGCTAACATTAAGCAATGATCACCATTATTGTTTTTAGCATTAATATCTGTAGTATAACTGAGAAGTTTAGATATCAATAATTCATCCTTATGATGAATTATAGAAAACATTAATGGTGTATTACCATCTTCGTCTCTTTGATTAACAACATTAGGATTTGTACTTAATAATTTATCTAATAATTCGATTTTATTCAACGAAATTATCCATCCAAATAATTTTAAACCGAAAGTGTCATTATTTTTAGTTGTTAAATTTGAACTATTTTTAATACCTTTACTATTAGTACTCTTTGTTTTCTTGAAATTTTTTTGAACATTATCTTTTCCTAAAAACTTAATATATATATTATATATGAATAATAATATATATATACTAAACACCATTAATTTTTGTTTCATATTTGTTCTATTTCAATAATATCCAATGACAATAATATATAATATAATATTTTTATATGTTAAATTATATTTAAAAAGGATCATTATTATATGAAATGTTTTTATTTTTAATATATTATAATATAAAAAGTTATTAATTTAAAATGTAATTTTCAAATTAATTCATATTTTAAAATTTTTTTGTAGTAATAATAATATAATATTAATATAATTATTATGAATTTAAGAATAATAATAAATAAATATTAGTATATTTTGATTTATATATTTTATATTACATATAAATATATATATATATACATATATATATATATTTTTTTTTTTTTTTGAGATTTTTTCATATATATTATTAAATAATATATATTAATCAGTCTAATTTAAAAAATAAATTATTTATTACAACAATAATTATTAGAGAAAATAAAATAAAAAAGTAAAGTTTTATAGTTTATTATTATCATATTTTTTCAATTTTAATAATTGGTTATTAACTTTAAATTGTAGTTTAATAAGAAAAACGACACTTTAATATAAACTTTATATTGTTTTCTATATCAGTAACTCTCAATAAATCGAATAATAATGAATTTCAAAAATTTGATTTAAAATTATCATAAACTACATATATTATTTCTTCTTGACAGTCCTGAAATTTTTATTTTAATAAATAATTCACTTTATGTAAAACTTTTTTTTTTCTCCTTTTTCTTTTTCTTCTAGATTTAAAGACCGTTATTTAAAAAAATAATAATAATAATACTTACATTAATGTATTCATCTTTACTATATTTCATAAAAACGAATATAAAAATTTTTATAATTCAGATTATTTCTTTAATTTTTATATTTATATATTTATTTTAAAATATACTTTTTTTTTCTCTCTCTTTAAAATTTCTGTAAAGATTTAAATAAAAATAAAATAATAATAATAATAAAAAAAAAAAAAAAAAAAAAAAAAAAAAAAAAAAAAATTTATATAAATATTTATCTTTGGTAAAAAAAAAAAAGTTAATATTATAATTTATTTAAATTTATGTATTATAATTTATATTAAATAAAATAAAAATTAATTTTATTGAATGATTAATAATTAATAGAATATATTACATATTTTACATATTTTATAAATTAAATATTTTATTCCATTATTTATTATTTATTATTCAATCATTTATTATTCAATTATTTATTATTTATTGTTTATTATTTATTATTTATTATTTATTATTTATTATTTATTATTTATTATTAATTATTTATTATTTATTATTTAATTATTTAATTATTTATTACTCAATTATTTATTATTTAATATTTATTATTCAATTATTTATTATTCAATTATTTATAATTTATTAATAAATACTCTTTTTAATTATTTATAATTTATATTTATTTATTTATTATTTATTATTTATTTATTTATTATTTATTTATTATTTATTATATATTATTTATTTATTATTTATTATTTATTATTTATTATATATTATTTATTTATTATTAGTATAATTTATTTGAATATATGGATAATACATAGATAATACGTAGATAAATATATTGTGAATCATAAATAATATATTTCAAGCATATATAAAAGAAATCATCAATTCAAATGGCAAGCAAAAGTATACTAAATTTAATTATATATTTAAATATTTACATTTACATTCATTTAATTATTATTAATAAATTATTTATAAATACTTAAATTTATTTATTTTATCCATTTATTTACTTATCAGACAAATAAATAGTATTTTGAATGCCTTAAATATGCTATGATTGTATGTTAATCATATATGTTTTTAGCATTGTTTGTTGATGAACATTTGAGATAGTTTAGTATCAAAAGGCATTCAAAATCAGCATATTAACTACATCGTTTATATATATATGAACAACAATAATCGTAAAATATCAACATATGCATCAAACTATGCAACTATATCATTTGTATATAAAAACAGCACAAATCGCATTTATATTAATATACTAGTTTTATCGCATATTATGCATATGTTGATATCTATATGAGCAATCAGTTAAAGAAAAGTATTAGGTTTCTTTCATTATTTTACTTAGAAGAATAAAAAAAAAAAAGAGAGATAAAACAAAAAATATATATATATAAGTTAATCTTTATTAGACTTATCTATATGTATTTAAACTGTACATTATTATTATAAATATCCATTATATTCATTATATTTTTATTTAAAAACATGTCATATTCTTTATTCTCTATTCTATATATTCTTTACTTGCTTTTTATTTGATATTTTTATACTTGTTTGTTAATTCATTACTATATAATAAATAATAATAAATAATAAATAATAAATTAATAGTAAATAATAAATAATAAGTAATAATTAATAATTATATAAATAATATATAATAAATATATAATATATAATAAATGATATATAATATATAAAACTCTATAAGATTTTATGATTTATAAAAAAATTTTTTTTTCATTGTTAACTTTTTTTTAAATAACTGATAAAGCCATAATTTTTGTACTTTTTTAATTTAATAATTAAAGCAATATATTAATAGTATATTTTAATATATTCCAAATTTTGTAAAGATCAAATTTAAAAAAAAATTTAAATGATTTAATATTTTGTTCCTATTCTGTATATAATTTATTTATTTATTTATTTATTTATTTTTATTAATTTATTTATTAATTTATTTATTAATTTATTTATTTATTTTTATTAATTTATGTATATAAGTGATAAAAATTATTAAAAAAGGTTTAATAATTTAATTTAATATTTAAATAAATAATATTAAAATTTATTATCATTAATAAATAATAAATAATAAATAAAAAATAATAAATATAAAATAATAAATATAAAATAATAAATAATAAATAATAAATAATAAATAATAAATAATAAATAATAAATAATAAATAATAAATAATAAATAATAAATAATTGAATAATAAATAATTGAATAATATATAATATATAATAAGCAATAAAAAATAGATATATTAGTTATTAATTATTATTATAAGAATATAGTAAATTATTTTTATAATGAAAGAATACATCAATTAATAATTAGAAAAAAAGATAAATATTAATTAATATCATTCTTTATTAATTCATTAAAAAAAAGTTTTGTTTTATAGTTATTATATTAAAATTCTAAATTTGATGATTTAAATAATTATTTTTTTTTTTTTTTGTTTGCTATATTAAAAATATTATGTCCTGATTCATATACCCTTATATCATTAATATTTAATATGTATAAAAGTTCAATGATATCTATCTTTTTCTTTTTGCCTAAATATTTATATATAAAAAACTATGATTTAACTCAAATATAAATATATTCTTTTTTTTTTTTTTTTTAATAAAACAAAAAAAGTTTGAATTTCATATATATATGTTTAGATACAAAAGAGAAGAATATTTGTATGTTTTACAATAATTTATTTGAAATTGATATAAAATAATTATATTTGATACTGAAAAATATATTTAATTTAAGAAAACAAATCTTTTTAAATTCTATAAATTTTAGATATCGATTTATTTAATTATGGTAATCTTAAATGAAATATAAATAATTTAATACTAATGGATAAAAAATATAAGAAAAGTACGAATTTTAAAGTCATCTATTTTTATATTATTTCATCTATTAACGAAAAGTTAAATAAATATACACAGGTTATAAAAAATATATATAAAGAGAATTATTATGTATGAACAATTTTTCATAAAATATTTTCTTCATTTCATTAATATTATATAATCCCTTATTGATAATATTTTTTTTAATCAATATAAGTTACTATATAAAAAAAAATTTATATATAAACTATTTTTATTTTCTCTGGTTCATTTTTTATAAAGCTGTAATTTAATCCTGTCATAAATGTTATATTAATTATTTCAGTAACTACTAAATAAATATTACTTCATATAAAGAAAAAAATACATTTTTGTAAAAATTGGAGATTTTAATTTAATGTAATTTGTTTGAAATACAGAAATCATTTAATTATAATTATTCAAAATTAATTATAATATATTATATTTTAACTTTATTTATTATATCATTTTGATTGTGATACATTTAATCGAAGGTAGAAATGGTTTCAGGGAAAAATGATTTATTAATGCATTAATAACTAACCTTTTATTTAAAATTGAAGTTAAAAATCAGTTCTATTTATACAAGAAACTGTAGCTAAAGTTATGTATTCATTTAATATCATAAATTTCTACTTCTTCATTATTTAATTATTTAATTATTTATTATTTATTATTTATTATTTATTATTTATTATTTATTATTTATTATTTATTATTTATTATTTATTATTTATTATTTATTATTATTTATTATTTAATTATTTATTATTTATTATTTATTATTTATTATTTATTATTTATTATTTATTATTTATTATTTATTATTTATTATTTATTATTCAATTATTTATTATTTATTATTTATTATTTATTATTTATTATTTAATTATTTAATTATTTAATTATTTATTTATTATTTATTTATTATTTATTATTTATTATTTATTTATTTAAATTATATTTAAAATAATAATAAATTTTATTAAACACAGAAATAAAAAAAAAAAAAAAAAAAATAAAATAAAAATTGTGGAATATTCATTTTGATAAGTCCTTTTATGGGAACTTTTTATTTATTAAGATTTGGTATTTTATTTACAACTTATAATTTTTTTTTTTTTTTTTTTTTTTTTTTTTACATATTTTGGTATAAAATGAGCAACTTAAATGTTAAAACTTTAAAAGCAAAAAAAAAAAAAAAAAAAAAAAAAAAAAATAAACTTAAAATAGATAAATTTATACTTGCCACGTCATTCACTTATATATCTATTTTTTCCAAAATTAAAAAAAAAAAAAAAAAAAAAAGATTTATGGTTGATATTCTTTATTATTTTTCCTTTTTTGACTTTGTAAATGATTGTGCTTAAAATTTCAACAATAAAAAATAAATAATTGAATAATAAATAATAAATAATTGAATAATAAATAATAAATAATAAATAATAAATAATAAATAATAAATAATAAATAATAAATAATAAATAATAAATAATAAATAATAAATAATAAATAATAAATAATAAATAATAAATAATAAATAATAAATAATAAATAAAATAAATAATAAATAATAAATAAATAATAAAATAATTTAATATTTAATAGTACAACAACCACAACCACAACAACCACAATAATAATAAATAATAAATAATAAATAATAAATAATTGAATAATTGAATAATAAATAATTGAATAATAAATAATAAATAATAAATAATAAATAATAAATAATAAATAATTGAATAATAAATAATAAATAATAAATAATAAATAATAAATAATAAATAATAAATAATAAATAATAAATAATAAATAATAAATAATAAATAATAAATAAATAATTACAAATATTTAATAATTATAAAAAAATAATTTACTTTATTTTTATATTTGTTATATTGAATATATCAAATTAAACGAGCTTATAAAAAAAATAAAAAATAAAAAAAAATAGAGGAATATTTAAAAGAAATTAATAATTTAGTTTGGACTTTATCCTTTATATATATTGTTTAATTAAAAAAATATTATTTTAATAATCATTAAATAAAAGTACAGATTGAATAAAATAAAATAAAATAAAATTCATTAAATTTTATTCACCTTTTTTTTTTGTGAACATTATGAAAATATAAAAGAAATAAATATATAAAATAAAAATAATAATAATAAATTAAAATAAAAATAATATTAAATAATACAAAAAAAAAAAAAAAAAAAAAAAAAAAAAAGAAAATAACAGAGTTCAAAAAAGAATTTATTTTAAGAAAAAAAAAATTTTTTTTTATACGAAGTTTCATTAAAAAAAATTATATATTAAAATTATATATAAAAATTTTTTATAATACAAAAAAAAAAAAAAAAAAAAAAAGAAAAAATTAGCTTTTTTCTTATTAAATTGATTTAATAGGAAAAATTTTATAAAGTATACTATTATTTAATTTGTTTTTAATATAAATCCAAAATATTTGAGCAATAGACTTTTCATAATAATTGAGAATAATGATACTCAAGAAGTTTGAAAGAATTTTAAAGGATGCAATTGAAAATGAAATTATTAATATAATTTTGAAAAATATTGATTTTAAAAAGCCTTTTCTAATAATAAAATTAAATAATAAAATTAAAGTAGTTCAATTATTAATAAATTACCCCTGTAAAATAATATTATTTTAAAAGTAAATAAAAGTAATAAAGAGGGAACTAATATTTCTATTAGTTATTGAGAATAATAATATTGATATGATTAAACTATTAATAGATTATGCCAATGAAAGTAATATTATTTCTGAAAATATTTAAAAAGTTTCTTTTAATAATTATTTATTTTGTTATTCTACTAAAAAAAAAAAAAGCATTGAATCAGCTAAATCATTAATAGATTATACCAATAAAAATAATATTATTTTGGAGATAAATGAAAAAGATATAATCAGGTGTAATCCTTTTTTTTATATTTTATTGAGAGGAATAACAGTAAAATGATAAAATTATTAATTGATTATATAAATAAGAATAATATTATTATGGAATAGAATAAGAAAAATGAAAAAGGAGTTTATCTACTTTTATTAGTTACTTTTAATAATAATATTAAAATAGTTCACTTATTAATAGATTATGCCAATAAAAATAATATCTTTTTGGAAATTAATGAAATGGATGAATTTGAAAATAATCCACTAATATTTGCAATATATAATAAGAATAATATTGAATTGATTAAATTAATGACGAATTATGTCAATAAAAAAAAAAAATTAGAAGTAAATGAAAAAATTTAATAAAGGAAATTATCCACTTATATATTCTGATGAGAAAAATTGTAATGAAATAGTTAAATATTTAATGGGTTTAATATTAATAAAATAATTTTCGGAATTAAATGAAAACAATAAGGAAGAAACTAATTCACTTTTATCAGTTATTAAGATTAATAACACTGAAAAGGTTATATTATTAATAGACTATGCCAATAAAAATAATATCGTTTTGGAATTAAATTAAAAAAAAAAAAAAAAAAAAAAAAAAAAAGAAAATGAAATGAATCTGCTTTTTATTGCAATTTATAATTTTTGAATTGTTAAATTATTAATAGATTTTACTTATAAAAATAATATTGTTTTAGAAATAAATAAAAATGATAAAAAAAGGAAATTATCTACTTATATATATGTTACTTATTTAATAATATTAAAATAGTTAAAATATTATTAGAGTATGCCAATAAAAATAATATTATTTTAGAAAAATAATATACTTTGATTTCTATGATGATTCAATAAAAAATTAAAATGAATAATAATAATAATCCTGAAATGTTTAAATCAATTAAGGTTTATTCCATATAAAATAAATTTTTTTTTTTTTTTTTTTTTTTTTTAAACATTATACATAATAATAATCAAAATTTAAAAAAAAAAAAAAAAAAAAAAAAAAAAATTTTTATAAAAAAAAAAAGATAATAATAATATAAATTTTTTTTTTTACATATATTTCCATCTATGATCTATATATAATCTATTAATATCTATATATTAATGAATTTCATAAAAAAGGAAATAAAATAAAATAAAATAAAATAAATTTTTAAATCTAGAATTTACGGTATTCAAAATAATAAGCATGAATATATATATATATATATTTATATATATAATTAATAGTTATTTTTAAGTATTTATTAGTAATTTTTATATAGTAATTTAGAGGTTTCAAGGACGAAAGAGATCTCTGACTCTTTTCATTCATCGATGATAATTTTTAGTGGATTAATTGGTTAATTCGAATCTATAATTAGAATTACTTCTTTGCTCTGTCATTTCCAGTATCAACACTACTGACATTGATTGGTATATAAATTGACTCAGTGTAAATATCACTAATTACCATTGGCATAGCATTAGTCTTATAAAATATGAAAATTATAAATTCTAAAGATGAATGAAAAATATTATTAATTGAATACCTTCTATCCCTCTAACATGATTGCTTGTATTTAAAATACTAAATTTCAGCTAAGAAAGAGACATATTTAAGTTTTTATTAATTGCAATTATAGTATACCATAATTTATAAATATATATTCAATTACATATATATAATTATATATATATATATAAAATTAAACTATTATTAGTAATTTTTATATTTTAAAAAAATATTTCTTAATAGATAATCTCAATTTGACTTTAGTCACTTCATAGATTAATATATGTTACATTTTCATTCTTTTTAGTTGTTATTATGTCATGATAAAAGTGTTAAAAATTAATACTATAATTAATATAGGTATATTAGTGTCTTTATATTGTATAAGAGAAATATTTAATAGATATTAATAAAATAATTAAAAAAAAAAATAATCATTTATTTTTTTTTTATAATAAATGATTATTTAATAACATAAAAAAAAATAATGATAATAATCTATTATTAATAATAGACAAATAAGATCAAAGATGAATGAGTTTTATGATGACAATTTTAAACATCATAATTAAAATATTATAAATTAGTAAACGTATTTGGCAAATTTTTATTTTATTTTTATTTTTATTTTTTTCAACTTTTAATTAAAAAAATGAACATGTTAAAAAATTATATTTAATATATAATATTTTCATAAATATGAAATTAAAATTTTTTAATTTTGTATATTTGTATTTCTATATTTTAATTATTTATTATTAAATTTTAATTTTTTATTTTTATATTAAGTATTTATTATTATAGATCATTAAATTTTTTTTTAATCTATAATAATTATATAAAAATAAAAAATATTTAATAATAAATAATTAAATGAAAACTTTTAATCTATATTGTATATTATTAAAGATAAAAAAAAAAAATTAAATAAATAAATAATAAATAAATAAATAAATAAATAAATTATTAATTAAATGTTAAGAATTAAGAATTTAGGTTTTATAATTATGTCAACTTTATTATTATATTTTTGTGATAAAGAGTTACTAGCACTTAATTATTCTAAATTAAATGCTTTTATATTAATACATTGTGGCTAATACATTATTTATATTACATTACATTTTATTACATTAATCTCATATTCACGTATTATAACATCATATTCACATATTCTAACATTCCCCCCTAAACCTAGTTTTTCTAAAAGATAAAATTCGGTTTATAGGTGAATATGTGTAAATTACTATTATTCTAAAATTTAATTTTTTACAAAATTTATTCTCTTTTATAAATTTTTCTTAATTGAAATTTTAAACATTTAATGCATATTTTTTATTTATTTTATTCAAAAAATTTATATTATTAAATACTATTACGTTTTTGTGGTTAAACGTTTAAACCTTTAATATAATTCAAACTTAATGTTTATTGTAGGTTGGATACTCTTATGGTTTTATACCAATCCTATCTTTATATAAATGTTTATATTTATGGCTACTCTTTAGGTTTTACGCCATTTAATTATGTTTATATGTATATAGCTACTCTTTAGGATTTACGCTATTTCAATTATGTTTATATGTATATAGCTACTCTTTAGGATTTACGCTATTTCAATTATGTTTATATGTATGATGACCTCTTGGGTATTACATCATTTAAGAATCAATATTGTATTTATAAATTATTCTTTAATAAAAAATACTAAATAATATTCAAATGATATTTAATTATCAATTAATGTTTTGATGTTTTCAGTATAATTTTCATTAAGAGTCTCAGTATTGTATGAGAAAATATAATTTATACTAATATATGCTTAAGCTTGTTTATCTCTATTTATTTAATGTTTCTATATGTTTAGAGCTTTAATTTACTTTTATTCTACTTGGGGATTCTCTTTTATCAACTATATTAAATTTTTACGCGTTTCTTCAGTTTTTGTAATCTTGATCATTTCAAATGTTCGAAATCAATTTTATTTATTTTTCTAAGATTGACATAATGAGCAACTTTTATCGCAATTTTAGTTTCCAATTTATTTCCTTGACATAATATTACATTCGGCTAAGGATTTCTATTCCAAAGAATCCTTTCTAAGAGTCGATGAGACTCTTAATCTGTTAAGAATTAAGAATTTAGGTTTTATAATTATGTCAACTTTATTATTATATTTTTGTGATAAAGAGTTACTAGCACTTAATTATTCTAAATTAAATGCTTTTATATTAATACATTGTGGCTAATACATTATTTATATTACATTACATTTTATTACATTAATCTCATATTCACGTATTATAACATCATATTCACATATTCTAACATTAAATAAATTATTAAATTTAATAAATATCTTTTAAAGATATTTAAAATATATATTTAAATTTTATTTATTATTTATTATTTATTAT